>BROG01000009.1:1767500-1965000 GCA_030159075.1 Atrina japonica
AAAAACAAAACAACAACAACAAAAAAAAGCAACTAAAAACTGAATACCTAAGAATAAAAACCGACAAAAAAAAAAAAAAACCAACAAAAAAAAACCATAAAAACAAACTAAAACTAAAAACCCTGAAAAAAACCAGAAAAAAAAAAACTAAAAAAAAAGTCCAAAACAAAGACAACCAACAAAACAACCAAAAAAAACAACCCGAAAGAAAAAAACCCAAAGAAACCAAAAACAACCAAATATAAATAACTACCACCCAACCCAAAAAAACCTCAAGACAAACCACAAAACAACCACCAACCAACACCCCCAAACCACCAAATAAAAAACCACACACTAAATAAAAACCCCAAAAAACCCTAAACAAAATAACAAAAAAACCACAAATCCCTCGCAAAAAAAAAAAAAGAAAAAGAAAAAAAACAAGAAAAACAAAAAAGAAAAAAAATAACAATAAAAAAACAGAGACAAAAAACCCCAGACAAAAAAAAAACAAAAACACACAAAAAAATCAAACCAAAAATAAACAACACCAAAAAACAAAAAAAACAACACAAAACAAGAAAATAAAAAAAAAAAAATAAACCAAACAAAAATAAGAACAAGAACACCCAACACCTACCAAAAACCATCAATAAAAAATAAACACCACAAACCAAAAAAAAAAATCATTACACCACAAAAAAAACCTTACCCCACCCACACCCCCAAAAAAAACGCCATACCCAAAATCACAAAAAAAAAAAAACACCACCAAACAAATACCCTATCAAAAAAAAAAAAAAATCTAAACACCCAACCCCAAAACTAAATACCACAATCCAAAGGAAAACAAAAACACACACAAAACAACAAACCAACACCACACACCCACAAAACACAAATTAATACCCCAAAAAACGAAAAACACACAAAACAACCAAAAAAAAAAAACCCCAACAACCAACAAACCATCATAAACAAAAACCAAAACCAAATCCTACCCAAACTAACACACAACAGCCAAAAACCCCCAAAAAACAAAACAACAACACCCAAACAAACCAACAAAAATCATAAACACCCACAACCCAACACGACACTAAAAACAAAACACAAAACTAAAAAAACAGAACCAAAACCCCCCCAACCCGACAAACCAAACCAAATAACAAACCCCCACACCTCAAATCAAACAAAACACACAAAAACTCGATAAAAAAAACAAAAAAAAAAAAAAAAAACAACAAACCTCCCCAACTAAAACAAACAAACCCAAAAACACCAACCCAAACAACTAACCAAACCCGAAACAAAAAAAAAACACACACAAAACAAAAATAAACAAAACAAACAAACAAAAAACAAACCTAAAAAACCCAACCAAACCCCCAATACCAACAATCAAAACAACCCCACACCAAAATAACAAAACCCCACAACCCACAAAAAACAAAGAACCTCAAAAAAAACAAACACTCCGCAAACGCAAACAAACAAAACACTACAAAAAAAAACCCCAAAACCAAAAGACCAGTACCAAAAAAAACACAAAAACACACAAACACAACAAAAACTAAAACAAAACCGCAAAACACCAAATCAATACCACCCAACCAAAAATATACTCCACAATATCCAAAAACCACCAAAAACCGACACCAACAAACAAAACAACCGACAAAACACACACCCAACACCCAAACCCAAAAATTAAAAACCCCAAAAAAAAACAAAAAAAAAACAAACCCACCCAAACAACCAAACACTACATCAAAAAAATCTCACACAAAAAAAAAAACCCAAAACCCAACAAAAACAATCCTACCCCCCCCCAAACACAGACATTACACACCAAACCACCCAACAAAAAAAAAACAACAAAAACAAAAAAATACCCCAAAAAAACCACACCACACACACCCAAAAACAAAACCCCTACACAAACCCCAAAACAAATACAAAAACCCGCAAACACAACACCAGACCCCAAAATATATACAAACACCCCAAAAAAAAAAAAAAAAACAACACAACCAAATACGATAAAAACTACCAAACCACCCAACCAAACCCAACCAAACAAACCCAAACAAACAACAAAAAACCCCAACACATAAATACCCCAAAAACAACAACCCAGTAAACACAACCACCGCAAAAAACAAACCAAAAAACCCCATAAACATACACAAACAACCCCTAACAAGCAAAAAAAAAAAATCCCAAAAACAAAACCTAACACAAACACACACAAACCCCCAAAACACAAAAACACACCAAAACCCAAAAAAAAAACCAAAAAAAAAAGAACAAACACAAGAACCACAAACCACCAAACCCCCCCAACCAAAACACCACCCAAACAAAAAACACACAAATAAAGCCAAAAAAAGACAACTACAAACAAAAACCAAAACTAACCCCACCATAACACAAAACATCCAAAAAATACACACCCAAACAAAAAAAAAAACAACCAAAAAATCCAATAAAAAAAACTTTCCACATACCAAACCATCACCAAAAAACAAACAACACAAAACAACATCCCAAGATCCCAACCACAACCAATAAATAATAAAACCCAACAATCAAACCAAAAAAACACTATCCAAAACACAAAAAATAAAATAACCAATGAACCCATCCCCAAAACAAAAAAAACAACCCTAAAACAAAAAACGCCACCAAATAATAAAACCCCACAATAACAAACCATAACCACAGAACAAAAATATAATACCCTACCACATAAAAACAAAACAACCACCACAAAAACCCCGCAAAAGACATACACACAACACCATACCCACATAAAAAAAACCATAAAATAAAACCACAAACCCACGAAAAACAACACCAACCCCCACAAACCAGACCACGACCAACTTACAACAAAAACAAGTCAAAACCAACAACCACATAACCAAAGACAGAAACACAAAAACCAACAACCCCGCCCTAACAAACCCAAAACCACAAACCAAAAACAAGAAACACCCCAAAATAAAATACAAAAAAAAAAATAAACCAAAGAACCAAAAAAAAAACCAACACACAAAGAACCAACCCAACCAATAAACACTAACAAAACCAAACAAAACCAACACACAACCAAAAAACCCCCCCCATAAAACCAAAAACCAACACTAATAACACATAAAAACCAAATAACCCACTCACCACCAACATAACCACAATAAACAATATAGAAAACATCACAAACAAAAAAAAAAACAACGAACACATTACAGAACCAACAACAACCTAAAACAATAACCATATATAATCCAAACTAACACACAACAGGCCCAAAAGAAACCAGAAAAAAACTACTCACCAAATAAAAACAAAACAATAGTAGGCTAAATGTATGTATTCAAATATAAGCAATATTTACAATATGTTTTCTACCCCAGTGATGAAATTGCCGTTTATTATGTTTGATGAATCTGTCACGAGTCTCCATATCACAATCATGGTACTCGTTATGAATTTTTTATATTTGCTCGCCGGTTGCTCCCAAAATGGAAAATTCAAAAACTCGTATCGCAAAATGTGATATGAATGGAAACTCGAGACAGATCATAAACATATATATATATATATATATATATATATATATATATATATATATATATATATATATATATATATATATATATATATATATATATATATATATATATGCTACATATATATGCTGACGTTTTCGGGAAAAGGGTGACCTGTTTCTTAAATCGGTTATCTTTCAAACGTCATGATCAGTTGATAATAACTTGTTTTCTGAAAATACCAGGGTCATATTTTTGCCAAACAGAAAGTAATATATTAGATATTGGGACAACAGTTTATCTATTTTATTTATAAAATTACTTCATTATTAATATTATTATTATTATTATTATTATTATCTCCGATTGATTATCCAACAGCTAACTTAACGTTTATTCCACGCGCCTCAGTTATCTCAAAAACAACTGTCTTACTAACCTAGCTAATCTTAATGATAGATGAGGTATATTGTAACAGATATTCATCATGCACCACTAAAAACTTGCCAACACCATGTATTTGAAAAATCTGTGACCATCAATAATACAGCATTTTGGAAAAAATCTATTTACGAAAAAATGTGAAGTATATTTAATGTAGAAAAAAGGTGAAATGAATCTTTTGATGCTTATTTTCCATTTCGATTATATATGACACTTAACTAGATTGGGTTTTATTACTTCAAAGATGTCTTTTTAGAATCTTTCTAGTTAGAGATCGAGTTAAAATAAAAAATAAAAAATCTATATAAATTATTATACATACATTGTTTCTCAGAATCTGTTTAGGAAGAGTAACAGAGTTGTAATGATAAAGTGTAATAATCCGGAAATACAGACACAGGTATAAAGTCCAGAATATAGACCGGAGCAATTCGACAATACACCCTTTCACGATAACTGTGTTCCTACTAATCTCACCTACGCAATTAATACTTCCGTGTGGTAAACAAGAAGTTTTCGTACCCAACACAAATCATATCCAGTGAATTTCAAATCGTACACAGTTAACAATCAGTCTTTCATTGGGTACTATTTGTCTTGGGTATGAAATGTTTTGAGCACGAAACTTCCTGATACCACTCGGAAGTGTCTGTGCGCTGGTGAAATTAATTGGAACGCAGTTATCGTGAAAGGGTCTATATACACAGTCATTTTACTTTTAAATTATTAGATGTATCATTGTTTTTCGTTGACTGTTGAATGTTTGTGTAAAAGGTGTGGTTTTACTTTCATAATATTTTCATGTTGGGGAGCATCATTAGTTAAAGGCGCTTTTTCGTAGAATTTCATTCTATTTTACTGTACAACTGTTCGCCCCTTCCCATATTTAAATTGTCCTTGATTACCACATTCATGTAGATTGCATGCACACCCCTTTATCACTTATTTATCTTGATGTTTTGCCTATATTTTAAATTATCCGTCTTATCTAGGGGTAAAAAGTGCAAAAATTAAACGGGGATGTACAGTGTTTTCATATTTTTAAATTGAAAATTTAAAAGTGAGCACATATGCGTGTAGACGACCAGAAGTACGGATTACATACAGTAGAAGGGGTCAAATATTAAAAAAGGTTTACAGGAAAAGCATGGCACTTGCCATCTTTACAAGAAAGAATATTTAGCTAAACTTTTTCTCTCTCTCAAACTAACTAAAACAATATACCATTGAATGCCATCAATGTAAACATTACGAAACCGGGAGTACTTCTGATTACGTCACGTGATCTGAGTACAAAGTATTACACACAAAATGGAATGGAATGGAGCAACTAGGAAAAGGCCTATTCCTACAACGATAGAAAACAAGAATAACACTACCATAATTCCCTGCGTGGTGTCCGCAGGTTATACAGATATATGGTCCTACAAGCTATCTGTCGATGCGGGCTCTCTGGATATTTTTTCCCTCTGTTTTAAGTTAAATACTAAAACAAAACTACGTCAGATAAGAAAATAAACAATTTATTAAATTTTGTTAATAATTATCATTTACCAATTACACAACAAATCATTCAATGATTTATGTTCATCATACCATCCATCGATATTAGTGTCCTCTAAGTCGCTGTGTGAAACCTGTGTTACCCATGCCGGCTATCTGGTATCACGAAGTAATTAAGCATTTAATTATAAATATCAAATATTTACTATGTTATGTATCATAATGTATTAATTATGCTTTGTGTTATAATGTATTTACATTAGTAATTTGTAAAATACAGTTAAAACAGCTGAGGTATTTTGGAAATATTGTTCAGTGACCAGTGACTGGACACCTCTTGTACCTAGTCATTGGGGCGATCATCGGAGTCGGATCGTAAAATATTTTGAGATATTTGATCTTTAAATCAGATGTCACCTCCGCCACGCAAGAACCAATCAACTCCATCTTTTCACCTGTGGGTTCGTTCCCTTTGAAAGGTCCTGTCCAACTTGTCCAATGTCGCCATGAAAACGATACAGCAGGTGGGCCTGTAACAAAATGTAATAATTAAAACTTCAGAAAAGAATTACATGTGTTCGCTAAAATGTTAAGCTGTTTTTAAATTGAAATTGCTGAGCTGAACTTCAGTTTGATAGAAAACTGTTGTAATAATAAAGAAAAAAAAAAAAAAAAAATAAAAAGAATAACGTAAAAGAAAAAAAGAAAAAAAAAAATAAAAAAGAAAAAAAAATGGAAAAAAAAGGATAAAAATAGTAATAATAAAAAGATAGCGATTAAGAATAACAAAAACGTGCAAGAAATTTCATATACGTATTATTTAGTTCTAGCAAATGTGACAGGGCAGGTTTGAGCCCTGCTGGAACCTAAGCTGATTTTTTGTGAGAAAGATCGCCAGTTTACTAGTGGAAGGCCTGTGGTCTCTTCTCGTGTACTTTGTAACCGGGTTCTCATTTCGGTCCACCACTTAAACTGGCCACCACCATATAACTGAAAAAAAAGTGTGACGTAAAAACTTTTCAAAATTCAAAATTCAGATTTAGCAATAGTGATCTTTAAACGATGGTATGTATCCACTACTTTTAGAGTCATTATTTGGCCTTGTATGATACCACTTTCTCTTTGGAAAATACTCATACATATTGAATTGGAGCTCACCTGATGAAGTCTAATTGACAGAAACGATATCGTCTTGAGCATTATAACTTTGGTATTATGTTTATAATATTTATAACCACTAGGTCGTTGTCACTGCTGGTGGACCGTTTGAGTCCCCGAAGGTATACATAAACCTAGTACCTGGTATTTCGGTACCAGCTGTTTATCTTATACTAAAGTAATATTTGGCACTGATAACACTATTAAATTCCAAACATTTCTAAAGCTAAGATATCCATTTTTTACAATGGTTACTTATAGACGGATTTCGGCTAAACCTTTAGATACATTATTTGGCCTTGTATGATACTACTTTCTCTTTGGAAAATACACATACATATTGAAATGGAGCTCAACTGATGAAGTTTAATTGACAGAAACGATATCATCTTGAGCATTATAACTTTGGTATTATGTTTATAATATTTATTCAGTTTCTATATATTATTACTTTGGGTGCATATAGAGTTCATACATACATTCAACCAAATCGATGTTGTTGTACTGTTGTTCAACATCTCACTCAAGAATCTTTCACTCATATGGAGACGTCACCAAATGGTGAAGGTCTACAAATTTTGGCCTATGATCGGCACTAACGGCCATTGAGCATTGAGTGTTCTTTAATGCGCCGACACCTACTGTGACGGGACCTCGGTTTTTACTGTGTCATTAGAAGGGCAGGAATCCGACCTGCCGCCGACTGGACTCGAACTCATGACCTCACGATCAAGAGTCGAGCGCACAACCGTCTGAGCCAGGCCGGCTTTCAAAAAAATCAAAACTGTTTATCTAAGCAGAAAAACTTTTATCAAAATTTGTATCGATGTCACAAAATGATTTCAGTGATGTGAAGAGAAAAAGTATGAGATTGAAAAGAGCAAAAATTTGAGATTGAAAAGAGAAAAAAGTGTGAGGCCTTATAGAGAAAATGTATGAGATTATATAGAGAAAAAGTGTGATATTGTAAAAGGTATAAGATTTTAAAGGGAAAAATATGAGATTGTAAATAGACAATGTACGAGATTGTAAAGAGAAAAAGTATGAAATTGTAAACAGAAAAGAGTATGAAATTGTAAAGAGAACAATTATGAGATTCTGTATAAAGTCATCAAATATTTCATTTTTTTACCAAATGTGTGATAGTCTTGACTTCACTTTCATGGTAACGTCACTTAAAATACTACAATACTGTAATTAAATACGGCTTTAATTTCACGAGTTGTAAATTTCATGGTTCTATTTTTTAACCCCTAACAATCGCGGATTCTTAAATTCGCGGATTGGGAGTAGCATGGGCATAACATCAGGTCTTAGGTAGCTATAGTAAATTCCACATGACCTGGCAGGATGGAGTCTTGCGAACCCTTTCTTGACCAGGACGAGTTTAAATTTTAGGTGATAAAGCACAAGGACACTAACATTACACTGGCAATAAATCGTTCCTACTTGTCACGGGGTCACCATACCCACGATTATACAGTAGGAAATAAAACATTTTCCCGTGCAGCTTGTCATAATCGAAAAGAATCGAGTAGAACCATCCGTACGTATG
Source organism: Atrina japonica (assembly GCA_030159075.1). NCBI lineage: Eukaryota > Metazoa > Mollusca > Bivalvia > Pterioida > Pinnidae > Atrina > Atrina japonica. The sequence goes on from BROG01000009.1 coordinate 1,775,697, forward strand.
ATAATAAAAGGTTATTCCGCCCCGCCGAGTTATGTGGGTCAGAGTATAGCTCGTTATGTATTACGCATAATGCGTTATCGTCACTGTATACGTATTTTTGTTGATGTATTTAATTAAAATGCGGACAGTTGAAGAAAAAAACGTTGTTACAGGTCATGCCTAGTTTACTCTTTTTTAAATACTTTGTATGTCATCCGGGGTCATACTGCTCTGATAATCAACACCTCACATTGTACGCATCGGGTTTTTTTCACTATTAGGCCATTCCAATTTTTTTCCATGCCAAGCGTCCACCCTGGACTTAAAAACCTAACTACTTAATTAATCAATTATAATTGTGATCATTTAATAGAAATAAATGCCATCAGGTTAATAAGTTAAGTTGAGTAAACGGGACCTACTAATTTGAGTACACTACAGTACCCTGAGTACGCTAGAGTACTTATTTTTTATGATAGATCTATAATAGGCAAAAAAAATGTTTCCGGTTACATGTCCCCACCCCCCCCCACCCCCAAAAAAATATATAGTAGGTAGGTCGGCAAACACTTTTTTCTTTTTTCTTTCTTTTTTTTATTGATCAAAGTATACTTATTTACAAATAATTCTAACATTGTATAAAATACAGACATTTTAATCAAGCATCAAAATATTTAATGTGTTAAACATTTTATGCATAATTGACAGTAGATTTCTCCAGAGTGAAATTTGGAGAAAATATTTAGGTATAGATCTATCCTAGTTACAGATACAACAAGAATGTATTTTACTATTTTGATTTTTCTGTCTCCTTTTGTGTATGAATACAACACTGTACGTGTCCTTATTTTTACAAAATATATAGGAATGTAAGATTTTTATCACTTTACAGCTTAATGCCCCTTCAATCATCAATATCGTCATTAATCATATTATAGTAATTATGTTTGGACCTGTCTTGTTATATGCACAAAGACACCTATCTTTAAAACATTTGTTATGCCATGACCTCGCTTCCCAAACATCAACATTATTATTTTACAGTCGTTTCTATACTTACCGGTAAATACCTCCAAAACTTCCCATGGAAATCCATCTGGAAAAGCTTCTTTGAATTCCTTGTGAGAAGAATCGTGCGTTTCTGTATTAACATCGTAAAATGGAGACTGTTCCAGGAGCATTAGATAGTTCCCCATTTTTAAGTTATCTTCTGCAGTAAGTTTCCGGCCGCCGTTTATTTGCACGTAGTAGCTTCCATCTTTAACAATTGTCATCCAGTCCTGAAAAAAGGAAGTACCGTACGGCGATTTTGTTGCAAATAGACTAGTTTAAGTTTCGGTTTATGATTTACAACTGTTTAACAAAGCGTTTATGAAACCAAACCTGGTTTTCTAGGGCTAAACAAATAAATGGTTTAAACCAAAAATGGGGTGCAGGAGGAATTCGTTTGCAAAGCGTTTATGACACCAAAATTGGTTTTCTATATAGCTAAACAAACAACAAAATGGAGTGCAGAGAGAAGTAATCCGTGGCTGCAATTAATATTCATAATTGAGTCACCAACATTGATGACACTGATGGCACTGTATTGACATTACAGTGGCGGACATCATAACTATCACAAGCCTAGGGTTCTAAAACTCCTAGCAATACAGAATTATATTGAAAATATATTTCAAAACTAAAAATACTAATATTGTTTTATTATGGAGGCTGATTTCTGCCATTTGCACTTTGAAACGCGAAAAAGCGAAATTTTAACACTTATTTATGCTTTTTCGCGAAAAAGCGCAAAAATGTACGCAAAACTCAAAATGGATCAAGACAAGATAGAAACGACCTTCATGAAACAAACGAAGGGAGGAAAGGTTGATTTAAAACCATCCGATTACATAGGTAAAGCCTGCAAGGTTATTACCGTTTTGACATTTAGTTCTGTTTTCATCGGATCTTCAAACGAATCCATTAAACCGTCTGTGGATGTTGTTGCCGTTAGGAAATCAGTTACGGCAAGCTAGCTACCTAACCAGATGGTAGATGAAATCGAATACGAGCCTAATTCAGACGACGATGATGAATAAGTAATTGATCATGTCATAAACAAAAATTCACATATAAAAAAATGACTCTTCAACAAATGTTCCGCAGCATCGGGATGGAGCCTAAGGAGATAACGTCGTGTCAGATGTCCATCCATGTGAAAAGGATCCGCGATGGTCCATACCCTCACGAGATCGTTAAGGATTCGATCTTTTGTTCTATTCACCATCACTATATGAAAAAACGCGAGTTTCGTCCCTTGACATTTTGTGAATCGTGCGGTCTGTGGATGTCCGATTCTACCCCCACACCACATGTCGTTCTTGCGATAACAGGAAACAACGAAGTCATTATTATTATTTAAAGTATAGAGGACCTCCCCAGACGTGTGGAAGACCCCGCAAGTACTAATTCATATTTTACAAAAAATATAAATTATTCTATAAACTTGTAGTCCGTCGGTTGTTCCGTCCGCAAGATCAGCTTGGAGTGCTTGCGCTGCGACAGCTCGTGCTTGAGACGTCTCTTCTCCTCGTCGGGGACGACGTCGTTCTCGTCCAAGCATTCGTTGTAGCTGAACTTGTCCTTGGTGAAGAAGAGCGCGACCCACTTGATCTGCGTGCGAAAATCTTTGGACGCGCTATTATAGCGTTGCGTCAATATCCACACGGACTGGTCGGCGTGTCTCCCCGAAAACGCCAACATGGACAGGGCGTCCGCTTTCTTTTTTATCTGCTTCGTGGCCGAACAGTCGTCGATGATGTACAGCGTGGACGTCCCCTTGTATTTATCGTAAAAGTGCCGCAGCGTGTCCTGCAATAGCTCCTCCCCCTTTTTCGACACGGGGTTGACGATGACGACGCGCTTGTCTTTCGGGTGTTTGACGTCGTCGCCTATCCACTTTCTCGATCGGTAGGCCTTGTTGAATTCGATCGAGGGACACAGGATCACGATGTGCTCGAAGACATCTTTGTATTCGTCTTCCAACAGATCGAGAACGAATTCCGTCTTCCCACAACCGGTGGCGCCCACGATCATGGCGGAGTGAGGTTGTTTAATGTACATTTTTTATAGGATTTTAAATTTTTTAAGATATAACGCTCGCGAAACGGCCGTTCGACATGTTGATCTGTCCGTCTTTGACGACGAAGATGTAAACGTCCAAGGGATCGGTATCGGTTTCTGGCGTTCTCTCGATTCAGACGGAAACGCCTTCGCTGATGTTTTGAAGTCTGCGACCCGTGCCGTGGAGATGGTTTTCGGGTGTCGTTCGTAAATCTAACCAGAGACCGAAATGGTTTTTGAGATATGTTCCCAGAGACATTTCACTCATGTCGAGTTCCTTGGCGATCGATTCCGTGATGGTTTCGCGATTCAGGGACGCCGAGAAAAACTTTCTAACCTCGTCAAAGTGGTGATGCGGTCTCATTCCGGCCGAGAAGAGTTGGTTCGGTTGTCCCTCGATGGTCGTTTCCACTTTGGTGATTCTCGGATTATAAAAGGTTTCCGGATCGTTTTTAGAAATATCTTTGAAGAGAAACAGAATGCCCGAGAGAGACCGCGCGGGGGTGTTGATTTGATAATTGAGGACGCCGTCCGATTTACTCATCGTTGTTTTGCGATATCGCAATATTTGGTTGAAGTAATAAGCGTGATCTCCCTTGTACCTCTGTCTGATGCTGCGAGCGAGATTGACGTCGGTGATTTTTTCGAATTCCAAAGTGATGTTGGTCGCCTTATAACTTATCGCGTGATCTCCCTTGTACCTCTGTCTGATGCTGCGAGCGAGATTGACGTCGGTGATTTTTTCGAATTCCAAAGTGATGTTGGTCGCCTTATAACTTATCGCTTTATCGGCATCGTCGGGGTCCGTCGAGACGACGCGTTTGGCATCGTTAAACGTCAGCATGTATTCCAATCTATCTTGTAACCCCGCTTGATAAAAGGGTTCGCTCGTCTCCAAGATTTCGAAATCCAAGGGAATGCAAAAACGATTCCCGAACGCCGCGCCAATCTCGTAGTATTCATTACTATCGAGAGGCATTGCGTAGGTGAAGGGCTTTGCCCTTAGTTTATTGAGATCGTCGGTCTGTATCCCCTGATAGACCATGTTATGTCGCTCTATTTTCCAAAGATTGTTATAGACGAAGAATTTATCGGCATCGTCGATGGTCTGAACGGTGTTTCCCGAGAGCTTCACCTCGATTTTTTTGACGATGTTACGTCCCAGATTATTATAAACACTCGTTTTAGTGAGATCGCCACCCTCCACGGCGACTTCCATATCGAAGCATAGTCTCGTGCTTCTGGGGACGATGACGTCGTTGTCGCAAAATTGGGAAACGAACCGTCAACGTTTGGTTTTCTTCGATGCTCGAGGGATTATGGGAAACGGTGACCGTTTGGCGTATGCCCTTCACGCCGAAGGGAGTGCGCAATTTCCTATCGGGATCGAGAATGTGTCCGTAATTCATCATCTTTTTTTTATTACGTAATAAAAAATTTAAAGCGTTTTAAAAATGGACGATCTACATACATTCGATAATCCGACGTTCGACGATGATGTTCCAGAAACACCGAGTAACGATGAACCCGTGGTTAATACTGACCCACTCCAGTGGGATGAGTATGGTTTACCAGAACCCCCCCCCCCCTCAGTCCTCAAGGAGATCAACGAGAGCGAGTCCGAGAGCAACTTAGAATTTAAACAAGATGAAGAAGGTTTATATGCAAAGTGGCGCGGTGAGTGGATTAGATTAACGGACAAACGTAATCCAAAGAAATTCCTGGCTATTGGAACGTTGAGAAGACACGGCCTCGGATTCCTCGAAGCTCTGGGTAAAAAAGGTATTAGACAGAAGGCGTCGGCGGTCAGACGCAACATCGCGAACACCTTCGGAGACATCGAGATGGAAGAAACGAGCGTGAAGCGATTGGACGATGGGATTGAGAGAGTATCTAAAAGTATAGATGACTTAAACCACGTACTGCCCGTGAGAAAACTGCTGGGGTTTGATAAAATGGCACAAAGCAATCGCGGTGAATTAAGTCGTCTAGAAGCCGAAAGATCGATGCGCGAAGGATTGATATCGTAATGGACCGAAAGACTCAAAGAAAATCCGGACGAAAAAGAATGGCTCGAGAAAGGCATAGAGAAAGCGCGCAACGAACTCGAAGGGTTTAACGCGGCTATTGATAATCAAAAGGGTCGATTGCGATCGCAATTAACCTCCATAAAAGAGTCGATCAAGAGGTTACTCGACGACAATGTCCCTTTGAGAGAACGGATCGCCGATCTGTTCAGAGAACAGGGCATCACCATCTTCAGCATCCTGACGGCGATCGGCATGACGGTGGAATTCTTGGTCGAATTACTCCTTCCGGAGACGACGGTCGCGCCTTCTCATCCGCCGCCGCCGCCTCCTCCGAACAAGGAGGGTTGACTGGGGGAATGGGTCCAGAAACAGCTGGACGCGGTAGGGAAACTGCTCGCGAGACTGGCCGCCAAATTCGGCGAGGCGTTGCCGGGTATCTTGGGCGCCATCGTTTCCTGGATCCTGTCGACGCTCGGCAAGACGGCCGTGTGGTTGGGAGAACATCTGTGGGTGTTGGGCATGCTCGTCGTCGGTTGGTTGTAAACGAAACCCGACGAAGAGAAGAAAAGAAAGTAACGCTAGAGCGAAAACAGCCGTCTTTTGACTTTCGTGATCGTCTTGCGGCGGCGACGTGATCTCTATGGGAGGCGGTGGCTTGTCCTGCGCGAACGTTTTCGCGTTGAGGTCGACGTTCGTTCCCGGCGTCGTGGTTTCGGGCGCGATCAAGATCTCGTTATTGTAATTGGCGATGTTCTTGCCGATGTTCAGCTCCATGTTGCTGGGCAGCATGTAGAGCCCCGGATGGACGACGTAGTCGAGCTTGGAATTGGCGTACTTCAGATAGTCTTCGTAGCGCGAATTGTCGGCAGGCAGGTCGAGCGGTCGGTTGATCGCGTCCTCGACGTTGACCAGGAACTGCTTCTGGGCGTCCAGCGACGTGGCGCCGGCGTCCACGATCGAGGCCCTCGTCTGGCCTTGGGCGCCTAAGACCGCCCAGGCGAAGACGCGAATGGACGCGTCCAGTCTGGCCAGACCCGGAAGCGTGAATCCTTCCGACCGGTTCGCGATGAACGTGGATCACTTCGTGTTATATTTCCCGAAGATGGTCCCCTTGATCTTCAAGTCCGCGTCGACCGGCACCCCGAATTCGCGACAGATCCGCTTGTACGCCGACGAGTCGACGTTGTTCGTGTAGTGCTCGAAGTCGGCGTCGCTGGGCAAGGGGGCGGCGATCTCCTGCAGGATCCTTCTGATCTGATAGTAGACGTGGAACCGGAAGAACGACTTCGACAGGTTGTCGTCTCCTCCCATCTCCAGCGTCACGCCGCATCCGGTCGTGGCGCACCACACCGCGAAATTCAGCTGGTTCTGCCAGAATCCCTCGATGGGATGCCGGTACCACCGCTTCAGCATGGCGTAGTACTTCGGGGTGCCGTCCTCGAAGACGTTCGGGTTGTCGTACTCGACGAAGATGTTCTCGAACGACGCGCAAAACTTTTTGGTCGCATTGACGTAGACGTCGAACGACGACAGATCCAGATTCTTCCTGTACTCGTACACGTTCATTCTTTTTTAGTTAAGATTTAAAATAGTTATATAAAAACAACATGTTGACTCTCGTGACGGAAATCGGAAAACCCGTGAAACTCTCTCGATACATCGACAACGCGAACGGCGAGTGGTGCGCGGGTGTGAAGTTCGTTCGTTTTTACAACGGTCTGTACAACGTGCGGAAAGACGTGGAGATACGCTACGCCAAACGCGGCGAGAGACCCAAAGTCCAAGTCGTGCACGCCGGGTCGTACACGTTCACCGACCTACGACGAATTCTCGCGAGATACTTCGAGAAGGTGTTCCTGGACAAGACCACCATGAGATTAAGAATCGACGGTAAGGGCGGTGGTATGGCGGTGGTGATTCCGCCGGAACTCGGCAAGATTCTCGGCATCGGCGAGAACGTGTCTCTCGTCGGGACCATCTCCCCCAGCAATAGCATCAACCTGCAACCGGTGGAACTCCTCAACGTTCATCTCGACGAACTTGCCGAGGGCGTCAGAGACGGGAGGGCGAACGACATCGTCATGCCCCTGCCGTGCCCCAACGTGAAATTTTCCGAGTTGTACGAAAAAGACGACGAACACGTTTTCTTAAAGTTGAGACGCGATCGCATCTCGGAATTAACGATACGCCTAAAAGACGAGCACGGACGTCCCGTCGACAATCACGGCCATCCCGTTCACGTGCTCTTAGAGTTTAAGAAAATCTAAAAATAATAAAAATGTCTAGATCAGGATTCTATTACGAAGAACTCTTGGAAGACATGAAAGAGGAGATCACCGCGTTGGCTAAAAACCGTCGCATCATGAATACGTTCCAATTCGACGTGAACAAAAACGGACGACTCACGCCGCCGTTGGGCACGACGATGTTGTTCGACGGTCACGTCATCCGTCTCGGACTCTTGGGGGAACTGAACGTGACGCTGATCGTGAACGACGTGGAACACAGGACCTTTCAGACAAAGACCGGCGAGGTCGTCCCGTTGAATCCTCCGTTGCGGGTGACGTCGGGCGACGTCCTCAACTTTGGCGTGAACAAAGGGTCGAAATCGGGGACCGTCAACGGCGTCGTCGTTCTCGACATATAAAAAATTCCCTTTAAAAAAAGGGAAAAGATGAGTAAAGAAGAAAATGCATTGTACCCGACGTTAGAGAGCGATCCGCAACACTATCGTCTCAAACGCATCGGCGAGATCGAACAGACGTTTCGGCGAGAGATCGAGACGCGGAAGAGCGTCCATAAAAAGTATAAGCGAATCGTCAACACCGTCGACGGCGTCGACGGGACCCTCATCGCGGGAGGCGTCGTCGGAGGAGGACTCGGATTTCTCGTTCGCATCGCGTGCTTGCCTCTCCAGATCATGGCCGTGATTGGGTTGCGCTGGGGTTGGCCATGAAAGGGATCAGACGATTACTGTTGAAAAAATCGGAAAAACACCTCAAGATCGTCAAACTCGCGGAGAGTAAACTCAACTCGATCTCGGATCTGGTGAGTCGCGCGCTCGAGGACGGAAAGATCACGGACGAAGAATTTGCCACCGTATCCCACGAGTTGACCAAGTATCGTGAGATGAAGGACAAACTGTATTCTAAACACGAGGAGAAACCTAAAAAAAAGAGTCGACCAAGAGACGGAGGACTTGCGCAAGCAGCTCCAAGACCTCGTAAACAAATCCACTTCGCGTTAACCGTAGATTTTTATAAATAAAGATGAAACGTTTTACCGAGATGATGGTGTTCGCGTTGTTATCGTTTATCGTTTTATGGATTTTGCTCGTATTATTCGCGATACTCTATATTTTACGCTTAGAACGTTATCACCGAACGGAAAGATGGCTGAGAAAACTTTTGCAGTCTTTATAAAAAAAATGTATCTCTTTTAAAAACGATGAATGTGGACGATGTATTAGCGAACGATGTGCCCGGCACGGATGTATCCGTCAAAGACAGACTGTCGACCATCGTCGGGTCCGGACGCGCGCGTCAGTTTTTAGGCAAAGACGTGACGTCTTCCGAATTGGAAAAGATGAACGACAAGGAGGTCGAAACCCTGAGTCGTCTGTTACACGCTCGACTCAACATGCGCATGGCCAAATCGATAGCCAGTTCCCTCATCAGTCTGTATTCGCTAGGACTTAAACAGTTTTTCGACATCAAAGACGAACCCAAACTGATCGAGGACTTGAACGAAGACCCCTTCTTGGACGCGGCCATAGGGGAAGTGTGTTGTAGTTTATATTACAAATACGGCGCGTATTTAGCACCTCTCAGCATAGCCGCCACGACCAGTCGTCACATTGCCAGATTTAAAAAATCTGACGATATAGAAAAACACGATGAACCCGGAGGAATTACTAGAGGAGAAGAAGAAGAATCCAAAACGTCAGGAGGCGGGGAAGAAGGGTGCCCAACGTCGATGGGGCAAGAATGCTAATAGCGACGATGGTAATGCTAATAGCAACGATAGCCATGCTAATAGCAATGCTAATAGCAACGATAGCAATGCTATTAGCAACGATAGCTGGAAATGGCTAGCGGGTGGACTCGCGGTTGTCGGAATTCTGGTCTACATCAACATAAAACCCTCACCCCAAGTCATTCCATAACCTCCCCAAGAATCGAAACCCAACCCCCATGAAATGTTATAAATAATTTTCTCTCGTATTAAAAAAAAAAAGGATGTGCGAAAGAATTTCAGTCCACACCGCCGTCAATATGGCGTTGTCCGTAGCAATGGGAATAATAACGATGGCAACGCTAGTACAAACGATATCTGGAATGATTGATGATAGGACTATATACGTTGATGATCCTATCGATGACGATGACGGTACTATCATTGTTAAGATCAAAGGGAATAACGACGATGACATGGCAGAAGTGGTCGACGCTATCGATAAGGTGCGCGAAAGACGTTTAAAATAGGGTTATATACGATGACACCCTTATAAATAATTTTCTCTCGTATTATAAAAGGATGAGTGAAAAAAAAGATTTAGTCAACACCGCGTATCACGCCGCCGTCACTACGGGAATTGCCATCGGATACGCGCAACTTATCAAGAAATTCTTTAAGATGCCAACGCCCAAGATGGATCTAGACCTGAAGGACTTCGGAACAATCCTCGCCGAATTTGCTGCCGCCGAATACACCAAGGACATGTTGGTCAAGAAGGGAATCATTCCCGCCGATATCATGAAATAAAATAAACTCTCTATTAAAATGGCAACGATCGCGATGATGGTAGGCGGTGCATTGGTCAACGCCTTGGCGTTTTCCGGATCGCAATTTTTATTTTCGAACCACGAGGAGCAGAAGAGACACGACGAGGCGATGGAAAAACTAACCAAGGCCAGAGACCAATGGAATCACGAACGCACGAAGCGATTAGATTTTTTAAACGAGAGACTGAGAAAAGCAGGACACGCGCTGTACACCTATAAAGAAGTGGACGCCGCCATGTCACTCTACTCGCGGATGATGGACGAAGAGGCGATGGCTCCCGAACCGACGTTGAACGATTTCTACCAACCCTCGGAAGAGCAAAAAGATAAGGAAATCCTCTTCGTGTTGATCGGGACGGGACTCGTGTTCTACGGCGTTAAAAAATATGTCGCCTAAAGTAAAATGGAAGAGATCTATTACAAACACTATTGGAAGGGAAAGACAGCCATCGGGAAATTGGCCAAGGCGGCCAACGTCAGCGAGAAGGAGGCGTTCGAGTTCCTGAAAAAGCAAGACGCGTGGCAAATCTATCTGCCCGCCCCTCGGAAGATCGTGCGACCCCGATTCGAACACGTGGAAGAAAACGACATCCACCAGGCCGATCTGTTGTTTCTACCGCACGATAAGGTGGGTAGGAAAACGTATAAATACGCGCTGACGATGGTCGACGTGGGCACTCGGTACAAAGAAGCGGAACCGCTGACGACCAAAGGCAGTCGAGAGGTGGCCGACGCTTTCGAAAAGATCTACGAACGACGACTGACGTTTCCGAAGTTACTGCAAGTCGATCCCGGTCGCGAATTCATGGGCGCCGTCTCCAAACTCATAGCTCGACACGGCGCGAGAATAAGAAGGGGGCGGGTCGACGTTCATCGCGATCAGGCCATCGTCGAGCGATTCAATAGAACGCTGGGAGAACGGCTGTTCAGCTATCAATACGACCAAGAGATGAGATCCGATGACAGAAACAGAGAATGGGCGCAACGACTGCCCGACGTCGTGAAGGCGATCAACGACGAGACCCAACCTCCCGAAGCGATAACGCCTTCCACCAAAGTTCGATCGCCGGTGGGTCCGTTTAACAAAGTCAGATACCTCTATCTGCCGGGCGAGTTGGAGGGTGGAAAGCGCAGGGCGACCGATCCCATTTGGAGCGTGGACAAACACGAGGTCGATCGACAGTTCAGAATGCAGGGCATAGACGTTTATTACCTGAAGGAACCCGCTCCTCAGAGAAGTTTCGTTCGAGAAGAGTTGCTGGTAGTGGATTAATTTTATTATCTGTGTAGATAATAAAATTATTTTATGTCAGTGCATACGTGTGAACGCGATCCTCCCGAATGTAGACTTTGGTGTCCAGGGGATCTAACGTCGTCTTTTCTTGTCTGATCCCGTAGATGATCTGATTGAACGACCGGAGACTGTGCATCTCGTGCGACATCTTGACGTCGTGAAAGAGAGCCTCCTTGTAATCGCGAAAGCCTATCTCGTTTTTCAAGACGCATCGTCTCACGCCTTTCGCTCGTTTGGAAACGCTATCGTCATCCATCAACGTGGCGTACATCTTGGGTCTCAATCCGACGAATTCTCTGACGGGTTTCCCTCCGCATTCGTCTTTAAACTTACCGATCACCTTCTTGTTTTTGTTTTTATCATCTCCGTGGAAGACCTCGTAATTGGAAAAGTCGTATTCGTCTTCGTCTTCCAGCATGTCCCGATAAACGTCGTCCGTCCGAATCTCGACCAACAGGGAATCCGTGTCGGTGTACAATAGATTACACTCGTCTCCATACTTCGCCTTCAGATGATTATAATACCAACCATACATGTGTCTCTTCGACAGATCCAAGATCGTCATGCCGCAGTAGATGGGCTTGTCCAACGTAACGCTCGTCGGTTTGAAGTGAAGAAAGACCGTGCTGTTGTTAATTTTAGTCAACCCGTCGTAGGAGGGTGAAGCGGTCATCTTTTGGATCTTTCTATCTCTGTCGTTCGCGCTTACGATCTTCAACTCGGTTCTGTTCCGTTTGTTATCCATGGTCTTCCCGAACACGGCGTTGTTCATGAGCTTGAAGAAGTCCTTTTCGAAATCGTTTTTAGCGCGTTGACGCAATAGTGTTTTTATGGACGTAGCTCGCGAGCCACGGTTCTTCGTCAAATTGTAACGTTCTGTGCACTTTCGTCAGTTTCATTCCCAGCTCCAGATAGAGTTTTAACGTCTGGTGGTGCACGACGTATTCCTTCTTGTCTCGGAGATTGGGCACGAGCTTTTTAGGACCCGTGTCGCGCATCTCGTACTCTTCCATCAGCGCTTTCTGATACGCGGACAGATCGTTCGGATCAACCTTCAGCGTTTCCGGAGCGAGAGGATAATTGTTGTGCGCCTCGTGCAAATCTTTCGGATACTCTAAATCGACTTCGAGGATGTATCCCTTTCCTTCTGGTGGATGACACGGATCTGGCACTCCATCGACCCATTCGAAGTTTCTACAGGGTAAGGGATGACTCATGGCTTCGCTATAGAGCGCGTTGGCATCTAGATACATGATGTACTTGGAAGGTAGATCGGGATCGTACTCTTCCAAATATTTATTGTTCGCTTTAGAATAACGTTGCGGAACGTACGTGATCCCACCTCTGATCCCCTTTTCGATAAATAAATGCATGTCGTAGTCGGTGAGCAACTCCAATTCGATCTTGGAGGTGAGCAACGCAGCGTCCCACGCCAAACCGGGCGCCGTGTAGTAGTGACAGGGATCCAACTCGTAGTGTTTTAACGAAATGTTGCGAAACTCTTCGAACACGTCAGCCAACAAGACCACGTCCGATTTCAGATATAGATCGTGATAATCTCCCATATCCCTACATCCGTGTACGCGCCAAACGGTTTGAGCGTGATCGTACTCCGCTTGAGAGATGTGAGTATCCGACAACGTACTGTAGAAAGCTTCCTTGGACGGCAAGACGGTTTCGTTAAACCTATCGAAGGAATCCATATATTCATAGGGATAGACCCCCTTTCTCGTCAGGAGCGAGACGTCCTCGAATATGGATTTCGTGATGGGGTAATCATCTAGATTTTTAACTAACGTCTCCAGACCGCACGACAAGAACTGGAAACTGTCGATGAATCTCAAGGAACCGACGGAGAAACTGATGAACTTCTCCTGATTCGTCGGAATACAGTTGATGGACTCGTCCACCTCCATCTCCGATAGTATCAGATGGGAATCGTAACCGCGAAGATTGTGGAAGACGACGGGGATGTGCTTCGCCCTTCTCAGCAACCTGTTGCACTTGTTGTGAGCTGCACCCCGAAATTTACCGGATGTGTGGCAATGATCTCTGACCTTGACGAGATCGAATTTCCAGTCCTTGATGTCTTCCATGATGTTAGCGATCTCGGTTTTTATGTCCTCGTGGCGATCGCGATACCATTCTAGATCGGATAAATCATATGGGTCCAATGTGCGATCGATGTCGCATTCCAGAGACGACAGACTGGGTAATTTTTCCCGTTCCTCGAGAAGTTTCTTTCTCCGGGCCCACAGATAACGCCACTTACGGGGATCTCCCGAGAATTCGTCTCCGCAGATCCAGCATCGCTTGGACTCCTCGAACTTTTTCTTGTCCTCGTCGGTCATGTGGAGCTCTTTTTTATTATGACCCTTGATCTTTTGTTCTTCTCGTCGCAAACTATCTAAAAGATGTTTCACGGCATTCTCCCCGCGATAGAGTCGAGGGTCTTCGATCTTGTCGACGCCCTTCTCCGATCTCCAAACGACGACGTAACAGTATCCCGATGGGTAGGGACGCGACGTTTTTATCGTTTTATCTCCCGCCTCTTCGTTGAGGGGTGAAATGATGCACTCGAAGTCCGCATGTATCGTGGCATGTACGGGTTGTTTGTGACCGTAATTCTTAAACTTTAGAAGGTGTTTCCCCTCCTCGGGCATGACGGGTTTCATGGCTGGATTGTTGATGCCACGACAATCGGCTGCGTGCTTTTTATAAACGTCCTGGCTCGATAGTACTTTAAGACAACGAAGACACGGATATGATTTCCCATTATGATTTGATTGAGAGGAAACCAATCTGGATGTGTTTTTGATCCAAGAGTAGTGCCACTTGTCTTCTGGACCTTCTAACAACAACAGATTAACTTCCCTATCGTGAAAATTTTTCGATATGTAATAAGGGAAGAAACCTCTACTCTCCGTCCACCCGAGAACGTTGATTGTGAGTCCGTTGCGATTTTCGAATTTGGGGATCTGCTTTAACGGCGTTGGATAATCGATGCAATCGAAATCGTGTCGCTCGATGAAGGGTGTATACTTTTGAGGTCTTTTATGACTATCTTTAATATCGTCGTGATGTAAACACGCCAATACGCTATACATAAAACATCTCTGATCCTCGTTTTGAACGTTTATAACGGCCTTCTTATCCGCAATCTGCTGGGGCAACTTAAAATAGGAGGATCCTAAGGGTGGCTCATACTTGGTAAAATTCAAATAAATCATTTGCGCGTCGTCGATGACCCACCCCGAACCCGCCTGAACGGTTTTATCGAGCGAATCTATCAACTCTTCGATCATGCGTTTAAACACGTCTTCGATTTCGTCTTCTCTCAAGATCGGGTGTTGCCGAGTTTTATGGAGTTGCGTTTGAGATGTTTCGCTTGAATCGCTGTTCCACTTGAAGTTGGATCTTTATGGGACCTTTTCTCAGTTCGTTGGTAATCTTAGAGAAGAAATCGTCCTTGAAATGTTCTAACAAGGCTCTGAGATTTGCTCGATGTATATGATTGCGAACGTCTTTTTTATAACTCGTATAGAAGTGTTGAAAACTATCACCGAAATCGAGATGAGACTCGCGACGTTGCCTTCGTTTTTGTTCGACTCGGGCAACGCCTTTGGCAAGATCCGCCTGTAGAATTTTTCTATATCGTGATCTAATTAACTTGCGTTGCATCTCGGTAGAAGCTTCCTCGAGTTCCTCGTTCAGCGCCCGTCGTAAATTCTGTCTGATGTTTCGTTTTTCTTCAACCCGGGCAACGCCTTTGGAAAGATCCGCCTGTAGAATTTTTTTATATCGAGATCTAATTAACTTGCGTTGCATCCCGGTAGAAGCTTCCTCGAGTTCCTCGTTCAACGCCCGTCGTAAATTTTGTCTGATGGTCTCTCTCGTCTGCTCTTCCGTCGACGCTCCTCTCACATAATCCCAAACAGCTTCGGTTACTTTCTTATACCCCCATTTACCTGTCTTAAATAAATTTCTCAACCCATTCAGAATGTTCATGCTTTTATATATAGAAAATTTTCTTAACGCGATTTCAAGTTTATTATTCTGTCAATTCAATACCCACGACTGTTGCGTCGCGCTCGATTGCCCCTCAGGTAATACGGGGAATTCCCCAGTACGGTTAAATCCACTAGACGAGAGAGATTGGGGTCATTGAGTGCAAAGTACCGCAGAACTCTCATTTTATCACACACAATACCGGATGGCGAAAAGGCGAAACAGCGAAAAGGCAAAAAAAGCGAAAAGGCGAAAAAGCGCCAAATGTGAGGCGAAAAAAACGCCGTTTTTTAAAAAATGTTGCGGTTTTTCGCTTTTTGTATGCATTTAGGCGCTTTTTCTTGTTGCATAATAAGGCGAAAAAGCGCCCAAAATGTGTTAAAATTTCACTTTTTCGCCTTTTCGCGTTTCAACGTGCGAAAAAGTGAAATGACAGAAATCAGCTATTTTTATAGCAACAAACTATTTCATAAACCTACTACACCACCTTAGAAGGCAGTTTGAATGGTTTGATAAACTAGTTTGGATTCAGGATAAAACAAGCGATAAAGCATTGTTGGTTCAGAACCAGTTTAATACCGGTTGGTATGGTTAGGTAAGGAAAGGTTAAAAAAAACTGGTTCAAAGTAAAAATCAGTTTCCGTAGAACAAATTCAACCATAATGGAACTATTTTATAAGTAAGAGACGATTTCTGGAAATCTTGACTTATGTTGTGTATAGAAGAGTATACGATTGCAGAAAGAAGCATTTTAGATTCGAAGCAATATTCTGACCGTGACCCAGGATAACAAAATCCCCATGTGAAATGAAAATCAAAAGTTTAAAAACGACTCACACAGCCCTTGATTGAGCTGATATAAATGCAATTGAGAAATTAAATGTACATGAATTATTATCGTTTAAACTAAAACCAACATTATCCTTAGGCAATTCGAGACTCGTTAACATTTAATAACGGCATGATCGGGATGATTTATAATTATTTCATTCCGCTATCTGAAATGTTCAATGAATTGTTCACCAATGGTATTTGTACCTATATCAGCTAGTGTCGCTATCACTAGATTCCTCGGGAATTTAATAATAGAGGCATTATGAAATCATAGAACGCCTTCTAGAAAACTCATTTTGAGAATGATTAATTCAATTTAATTGTTCGTACAATATTCAGTTATCATTTCCAAAGCATTCTAAATTTGAAACAAAAACTGAAATTCCCACCGTAAAATTTGCGGAACGTTGACATCAAACGCGATTCTCGATACCCCTGTAACAATGCCTTATCAGTGAGTAGTTTACTTCTGTTATGATATGTTCATATGTTGAACATGTCCTGGCATATCGGGTCACTTGTGAGATATAAACACCAAAAAGAGATGATTGTGGCAAATAAGATATGGGTCATTTTTCTACGGCGCCCCTTTAGTGACATAGGATATAGTATATTTTTTATTATATTGTGCGCACAGTTTTGTTATATTGTGCGCAGAGTTTAACAAATACTATATTGTGCGCACAGTTTAACTATTTTGCGCGCACAGTTTAACATTCATTATATTATGGGCACATTTCAGTTATAAAGTGTGCGCAGTTTAATTATATTGTGCACATAGTTTAGTTATATTGTGCGCACAGTTTAACTATATTGTGCGGTAAAAATTTCAGATTTATCGGAACTGACAAATTCAACCAAGTCTGAAACCATGCCCCTTTAACAAGCTCAGAGTAAATAAAATTCCAATGCAAGTGCTTTTTATTTCAACAATTGTACCGTTTATTTTGAGCAATGAATTGAAGTTGTATCTACAACAACTTATACGTGATACGTTTTTCTGGTTGCAGTAACAAATGTTACCAGTGTTTTCACGTGACTGAATTGACTGAGCATTAATTTTTGCAGGAGAAAAATTCCAGTAGATATAATAATAATGATAGATATTTCAATGATTAATACTTTGGTATCTGTAATTTTTTTATATAAACAATATAACGAACACGGATTTAGCGAATTTACGGCTATAGCGAAGTGAAATTGGTTCCCCGGTGAATTCCTTCATATTCTATACAAAAATTATGCGTCTATAGCAAACATGCTTACAACAAATTAATTCTTATTCTTATTCCTCTTGACTTGAAATATAATAGAAAATCAACTTTTTATAACGTTTTTATAAAGTTTTTTAACATCTAATTGATTTCCCCTGCCATGCAACCTAAAAGGCTACATCAAATACAAAATTTCTAATAGTTCTTTTTTTTGCGTGGAGTTAGGTGATCCAAAATAACAAATAATTACAATGCTGTTTACATTTATTTTATCGTATGTATACGTGTTATATTATAATTTTAGTATCCACAGAATAATGATTTCGCTGAACATGCTGAAGTCTAACATATATTTCAAAAGGATATAGATCGTATTCCTGTTGAGAAATTTCTTGACAACAGGCCGTATACAAAACACGCCACTATATATGATACATTTTGAAATAAGAATTTTTTAGGAGAAACCAACGCCACTACTGTTCATTCTGAGATACGAAATCTGGAGGATAAGCTTCATTATTTTGTCCAAACCCTTAAAGATTAAACTTTACTCTCCCCTTTTCATAGAAAATAAAATCAAACAAACCTTTAAGTCTGCTTTGTGAGAACTCTCTACTTCCCAAGTTTTAACTAAATTCTCCACCAGTTTTTCTAAGGATCCAGCTTTATGATTTTTAGTTCTTTCTATCATATATTTGGCGTCTGTTAATTCATAATTAGGTTTCCCGTGTCTCCAGACTATATCATTCTCATCCATAAAACTTCGCTCTGGTACAGTTGTGTGTTCCATCGTTGCCGTTGTTGGTCAGGTAAATGAGTTACCGTGTGATTGTTGACCTCTCACAGATGAATATATGTATTACGACACAGTTTAAAATCGTATATACTAATGACAGTGTATTTAGTGAAGCACGAACCATGTTCCAATATTAATATGTAGGCCTACTGCGTTTGTGTACATATAGGCCACAAAAAGTCGAATTTTTGCGGAAAGTAAAAACCATATGTACTGATAACATACATCAAGGTATAAATATTATAAATAATACCAAAGTTATAATGCTCAAGACGATATCGTTTCTGTCAATTAGACTTCATCAGTTGAGCTCCAATTTCAAAAGTATGTGTATTTTCGAAAGAGAAAGTGGTGTCATACAAGGCTAAATAATATCTCTAAAAGTATAGCCGAAATCCGTCTGAGTAACCATTGTAAACAAAATGACTATCTTAGCATTAGATAATTTTCGAATTTAAATGATGTTATCAGTGCCAAATATTACTTAACATACTATATATTAACAGAAACTTTTTTTTTCGAGATATGTCAAAGTTGTCTATAAAACCTATTGTAAAATACGGATGGAAATTTACCTCTACTCCTACGTGTTTAGTCATTAAATTGAAGAGCGTCAATGAATTGCGTACCGTATAGGGGCCGTCTCAGAAAGCCATTTTAAATTACTTAAATAGTTCGGACCTCGGTCTTTGTGAAATACCAATTAATGTACAAAACCAATGGAATCCAGCTTGGTCGCGCCTTTTGTGACGTTTCTGGTCTCATAAACTGATTCTTTATTCAACCAAATGCAATACACCATATAGGTACAATGATTCAGTGCTCAATATAAAGTATAGAGCTAACAACAGAGGGGATACAGCAAAATACATGTACATTTATATTGAAATGAAATTACAATATCATCTAAACAAAGTATCTTGTATACTTTCACTGAGGTTAATATATATATAATCTTGACATAATAAATTAGGGCTGTAACATTGTTACAATAAACCAATCAATTTCTTGTCATTGTAACATGCAACCTCTTTTAATCTCAATATATACAAAAATATTCCTCAATTTAGATCGAGCTACCTGCTCGGATACTGATTCGTGGGACCCCCAGAATATAGCTAGGGTACTGACCTAATTATAAAATGATTGTTACAATTTATCTATACGATGAAAAACTAATCATGAAAATAAAATAAATCTGAATTAACCAAGTAAACCGAAACAATATATGGTTACTAATCTAAGTATCTATGAAAACCTATTATCTACAAACTATACATATAAAATATCTTGTGCAAACTGCTATACACTAAAATTGTCCCTACATGTGTAATTATATAGGCACCTCAGTCCAGTTCATGCAAAAAGCTCTTTCCGACTCAGTTTTACACTGGCTCAATTCAGCTCATCTACCAAGCTCACCGGGCTCGGCTCTTTCTAGCTCACTTGGGCTCACCTAAGCTCGGCTCCCAAGTGGCTCACTCCAGCTCAGTTTTATAGCTGGCTCACTTAAGCTCAATAAGTGGCTCACTCTGGCTCAGTTATATAGCAGGCTCACTTCGGCTCAGTATATAACTGGCTCACTTGACCTCAGTAAATGGCTCACTAAGGCTCATATAAATGGCTCACTCCGGCTCATGCACCTGGTTCACAAGGACAAGATTACTGAATGTCTCCAACCTAGCTTTCTCAATCTACATTAAAATTATGATTAATTATTGAGGATAACTAAAGTAAGGAAAGACTTATTCAGTCACGTCTTAACCATGTGCTTACCTATTGCAATTTGTTCCTCTCTCTGGAGTTTCCAATTACAGACTGGAACTGAGTATAGATTCTCTCCTGCTTATATACCATGCAGAAGATTCTGATTGGTCAATTGAAATGCAACCTGATTGGCCAACTTCCGTAACTTCTATGGCATTTGATTGGCTAGTACTCTAGTACATTTCAATCCCTGTTTTGCACAGATATTGTGAAACACATTTTTGTCACATCATTAACAACTGTCGTTTAACTGTAGAAAAGTGTAAATATTTTGCTAGATTGGTTATTGTTTTAGTATTTTTGGAGCCAAGCAGTTGAACAAGTTTAAAAACAGATGGACGATTAATATAGTATGGCTTATATCTTCATATACCGGACATAACAAAATGAAATACATTTCATCCTCCAGATCATACCTATAACATAATGTACATATCCTATTATCTCTTGGGATATTATTATACCTACCCGCCTCAATGTTCAAAGAGTGTGAATGTAAACGATATTAATATAAAATGAAACATTGGCCTATCAAGATATACCTGAAATTGAAATCTGTCAACAATATGTTTGTAAAGGCTACATTTAGACGATCCTTCAAATGAACTTAACAAACTTTGCACAAACTTCTCATATAAACACTGTGAATACATGTGTAAACAATAATTCTCATTTATCACATATTGGTTATCCCAAACATAATTAAATCCATGTGAATATAAATCATTTTTAATATGTACAACCCAGTTATCCTTACAATTAGGTTCGCGATGGGACAGTTGGACAACCCCGTCGTAACATGCTTTTAGTATGCAGCTATCTGTACTAAGCAGCTTAAGCCAATATTTAATCATAATTAATTTTCAGCGTATTTGCATAGAATAACGCCCAAGTTCATGGTAAACCAATACATTATTTTTAGTTTTTCTAACCCCAAGATTTTTCAAAGATTTGGATATGCACTTTTTCAATATCAGGACCATTACGAAATCTCCAAACTTCCCACCGTAATTAAGAATACATGCTATATATGTATCAAATAATGAAAGTTGAGTCCTTTAATTAAACACATACTGTTTAGTTGATTTTAATAATTCATAAATAGCTTTCCGCCCTAGCGTGGCCAATGTTTGTTGTGCCAATGTAAATTTACCAATGAAATTAAGACCAAGATAACAAAAATTATCAACTACTTCGATAGCCTGTCCACCGTAAAACCAGTACTCTTCCCTTTTAACTTTCTTATAGTTTCTAAAAATAACAATTTTGGTTTTTTCCACATTTACAGTTAGACCCCATCTCTCGGTATAACTATGAAGATAATTCAACGTATTTTGAAGATCATGTATATCTTCTGAAAATAGGACGGTATCATTCGCATACATAAATTACGCATTTGTAGCCAATAACTCTGACAATTGACCCCAAGTCTGTTCATGTTTTGTGGAACTGTAGTAGGATATATATACACACATGGATGTACTAGAAAGGTCATTTTTTTATTTTTCTTAATCTAGTGTATTCTAGAACAGAAACAGGGTCTCACAGAGAGACCAGTTAAGATTAAGTCGAGATCAATTAAGACCAAGTTCAGAACAGTTTACACCTCGGGAGTATAAGCAAGACCAAACTATAGGTCTGAGAGTATACCACCTCATGGTTTCCAGAGGTCCATGTTTGTCCATTTTTACTGGATTTGTATCTATGTCCTGGACATTCTATTGATTTCTACTTTGGTATCTGAGATTTTTATATATATTGGAAGTTATACAGAAGTAATGTTTATAAACAATTTTACGTTCGAATTGGAATTTGCAAACAACAGACATTGATATTGTGAGTTGTGACTTTTATTATTGTTAATCATCATTTAGATTAAGTTTTTAATTTTTCATTGTTAATGAAATTCATAAATGTATTTGTTCTTAATTTTCCTGGCATACTTTAGAGTAATTCTGGCCCATAAAAGAATTGGGCGGGGGGGGCTTGTCCGGGGTCGATATTTTGAATTTTTACATTTTGTTTTATTTAAATCATTCAGCTAATTTGCTTACTGTCTAAAAATTAAAGCCAGCAGAAATCAACATGGTATTTAAGGCAGAGGATTGTCTGCAAACGCCTGTCGGAGAAATGTTCTAATCTTTGAAGAAAGGTGAGTTAATCGTACTAGGTTTACATTTTGAGCTTCAAGTTCAATAGTCAATGAGAAAAAGTGATACAAAATTTTAGTATATATATTATAAACATACTACCAAAGTTATAATGCTCAAGACGATACCGTTTCTGTCAATTAGACTTCATCAGTTGAGCTCCAATTTAAAAGTTATGTGTATTTTCTAAAGAGAAAGTGGTATTATACAAGGCCAAATAATATCTCTAAAAGTATAGCCGAAATCCGTCTAAGAATAACCACTGTAAAAATAACTATCTTAGCTTTAGAAAAAAAATTGAATTTAAATGATGTTAACAGTGCCAAATATTACTTTAGTATAAGATGAACAGCTGGTACCAAAATACCAAAGTATCTAAGAAATTAGTACACTGTATCTTATGACTTTTCCGAAGTGAAGGTTGAAGGCGGTTTTGATTTAGAAGTAAAAGGATTAGAATTTGAAAGAAAAAGAGACCGTGAGAGAGAAAGACAATCTGAGCTACAGAAACTCAGATTACAACATGAAGCTTATGTTAAATCACAGCCATTGCCTTTCAAATCTGAATTTGACGCTGCGAAAAATATTCGCTTAGTACCAAAGTTTCTGGAAAAATATGTTGATAAGTACTTCCAGCAGTTTGAAATGGTCGCAGAAAGTTTTAAGTAGCCGCGCACTGTTTGGTCTACAATGTTCAGCCCAGTTACAGATGAACACGACCGTTGGCGAATAATTTACGAACCGCGATTCGCAAAAGACCGTGAAGTGGTCTGGTAGTCTTCTTTCATTCTCCAAGGTGCGTTCACAAATTATAATGGCCATGCTTTGCGAATTTTATTTGCTAGATAATGTTCGTCGTAAGTTGTTCTTCAACGATTCCCAAATGTGTCTTATGTGATTTCAAAAGAATTGTAAACTGTCGTTGCGTATTCGTATAGCGTTCTCTTACATGATCGTTTGCAAATGATATGCGAATTGTTAACGAACCAAGTATGACAGACATGCAAACGTTTAGCGACAAACTACATGTATGAGACCTCTGACGATACACCAACGGCAATTTACGAACAAATACGACTTTTTATCGTACGTTAAAGAACCCTCACTGCTCAATGATTCCTTCCATTCTCTTGACCACCTTTTCTCAGCCTTTTATTTTTTTCCCGAAACTTCTTTGGATTCGTTTTTTGCCATATTATTAAGTTCATTCGCTTGTCTCCTTTTGTAATCACTATGTGCTTTCCTTTTCACTTTTCCATAATTGTTTTTACTTAAGAGTAGCCTATTCAGTGAATCTGCTGAATGATTTTCTCAATAATGTCGTCTGTTAGATATGAAATCCTTTTTGCAGTAGCACATTGATTGATAAACCATAGGTGATAGTGTGGTGTGATGTGCTCGGCATACCCCCACCCAACCCATGCAAGTTACAGTATATTCAGAAACACCGAAAACTATGTCAAATTTTGCAGTTTCGTTTGAAAATGAAATTTCTAATATTCGAATTAGAACGGACAGGCTCATGTCATTTATCGACATGGCGGTTTACATAGATAATTGAATGTGTAAGTTCATTATTACGTCGCTACACCTAAATAGATATAAAAATTGATGAAAATCTGCACTGGGACGGACGTTCATCAGCCTCTTGTACATTGAAACATACTTAAATGAATTATTCATCAAAGTGAAACACACTAGCTCGAGAGAATATCACATTTTAATTTATATAAATGGAAATGAAATTTATTTTGAAAAAAAACAAACCAGTAAATTAGGTCGCGACACTTGTAAGTCGAAATTTCCCAGAATTATTCCATAAGTAATTGTTCATTATTTGGCTTGAAAATTTCGCGTACATTTTATATTCGCCTTCTCGTCTGAGGTCGTAAAAAATTAATGGGAGCGAAACTTTCTACGTATACAGTACGTTTCATTAATGTCACTTTCTGGCAAAACTTCACATAAACTGTTTGAAATATGGCAATGCTTGTGAATTCGTCTTCTGGACATCCCCAAAAAGAATTTTTGGTTTCTGCTATTTTTTCGTTTATGTAGCAATCAAGTGATAATATGAGTAATCATAAGTGATAAGAAAATTCTATATTTAACTTTTTGGAAAATTCTGTCGAT
Source organism: Atrina japonica (assembly GCA_030159075.1). Classification (NCBI taxonomy): domain Eukaryota; kingdom Metazoa; phylum Mollusca; class Bivalvia; order Pterioida; family Pinnidae; genus Atrina; species Atrina japonica. Next base: position 1,799,791 of record BROG01000009.1, read on the forward strand.
CTCACGTGTTGTATGAGTTCTAGATTTCACGGTGGCGAAATAAGAGTAGCAGTTCATCAGTAGTGTCAGAGGGTACAAACATTTTGAGATCATGTTCAAGTTGACCGTTCCAAGGGTCATGGGGAAATTGATTGTTTTATACAGATTGTAAAAATGATGATTTTTTTTCCAAATGTGTATGTATTGTAAGATATTGTACACATCCCTGTAAGTCACACAAACCAGTAGGTGTCCAACAAGTGGTACGTATCTAAATCAGTTCATGGGCTACAATTTGAGACCAATGCTAAGATGATTGTCATTGAGACATTGATCATTGATATTTACAACTCCTCAATAAAGTACCCAAGGAGAGTGCCAATTAATGAAGTAATCGTTTAGTAATGTAAATTCAAATTTTACCTCAATGACGGCAGACAGATCTAATTTATTTACAGTCACGTTAGCTTATGTAATTTTATTTCATTTAAGAAGTGAAGTGTTTGTTTACATATACTTAACCTAAGGAGAGCATGTTGACAACGAATATCAACCGTCTCTGGTTCAATCATAAAAAAGTTAAACGTGATGAATAAACTCTCGCCAAAATAGATAAAAATGTTTTAACAACTCCAATCAAACAGATAATTCAACAATTCTGTTTGAGATATATTCAATACAAACAAGTATAAAATAAATGTATCATCATAGGCATAGGAACAGGGGGCAGGAGGGACTGCCGCCACACCCCACTTTTTCTCATACAAGAAAAATTTTTATTTTATAAAAACTCAAGAAAATAGTTTAAAATGTTATCGTATAAAACAAAATGCTCCCTATGCCACCGATGCTTGGCATTTACCGTTGACAACATATATTATGTCATATTTATATGAACAGTGTGAAAACCAACGAGATTGTAAGATCTTTTTTTAAAATGTTGCCAGTCCTCTGTAATAAATAAAATATATAGCTGGACTGTGTATGTCGAACCAGGTAGCTCTGTGGGTAGAGCAGCCGCACGCTTCGCCGGTGGGAGGCCTGGATCCGAATCCCAGTCTGACTGTACAAGTTCCCTTACCTGTGTCTAGTATAAGTTTCATAAAGGAATGAAAACTCAAAAAGTAACCTTTCAGATAATGGAAATAAAATGAACAAAACACCAAAAGTACAAAGAAAAAAATAAAATTTTCCCAGTAAGTCTTTCTGACGCAAGTCTTTTATGAATAACATACGGAGTAATAAATAATGTCAAAACGAATAAACGATGTTTTTCGGAATTTCTAGTACCTACTTTTTCTCGGTTGTTGGGCAAATTATGTTAAAATAATATTTTCCCAGTAAGTATTTCTGACGCAAGTTTTACAAGTTTTAATGAACAATACATGGAGTAATAAATAATGTCAAAACGAATGAACGATGTTTTTCACATTTCTAGTACCTACCTTTTCTCAAGTGTTGGGTAAATTATGTTATATCTCCATGAGATAAGTTGAAAATTTTTGACATTTAAAACCTTTTATCATGACGAGGCAATATTAATTCCACATCCTGCTTTATAAATTAACGAATGATCTTATCTCAGAGCGCATTTATTGTCAGTATGTAAATATTTAGCTTTGTGCACATTTAATACTGTGGTTTTGGACATTGGTTGCGGTTAAGTTAATTGGGGTATAAGATATTGGCCCATGGTAAACTTTGTAAAGTTTTATTACAATGTTGATGTGAGGTACGTTTTTGTAATCCTTGATTACTCTGCTTTTGTTTGAGATGAGTTTTGTAATCCTTGATTACCCTGTCTTGGTGTGAGACGAGTTTTGTAATCCTTAATCCTTGAGTACCCTGTCTTGGTGTGAGGTGAGTTTTGTAATCCTTGATTACACTGTCTTGATTTGAGATGAGTTTTGTAATCCTTGATTACTCTGTGTTGATGTGAGGCGAGTTTTGTACTCCTTGTGAGGTGAGCTGTGTAATCTTAGATCACTTTCTATTTATCTAAATATATCTAAATATTTTAGTTCAGATATATATATTCAGTTGAGTTTGACCAAGTATGCGTGAAATTCAGTACATTAAATCTAGAATTTGAAAGTACTTCAGTATAAGAATCGTGTTAAATTATTGTTTCGAATTAAAAGTTTCACATTTTCGAGTTCTTTTACAAGGAAAATGTTTTCGAAAAGTCCCAGGTTGAAAAAAAAAATTGTTATGAGGCCATATTTCTGAAAAGAAATCGAATGTGAATAATCAGCGAGTAAACTTTCATGGATAACAGGAATATCAACCGTTGGTATATTTCATCCATCGTTCTACGGCAATATATTATTTTAGTTTTTTTTTTTCAAAGTATTGGTTTAATATCAGGATATTTTTTCATCAAACTGACAGCCTGTGTGCCTTTAAAGGTAGCTCCTAAAATATTTTCAGGAAGTAGGGTTAAAGTTATATAAAATATATTTTATATATAGACATATTTCATATTTTGGGAATTGTGCTTGACAGGATCATTCACAAGTATCTTCTTGATTATATGCTTGAAAATAAATCATTAGTATATCATTTTGTTGGCGGTTGTTGAGACGTCTGTACCAATTGTGACGAGGATACACTCCTCATGTGTTTCACTGGACTTGATTGTGGACTCACGGCGGGTGTGACCGGTCGACAGGGGATGCTTACTCTTCCATGGCACCTGATCCCACCTCTTGGTTTCCAGAGGTCCGTGTTTGTCCATTTTTTATCGGATTTGTATCTATGTCCTGGACATTCTATTGATTTACACTTTGGTATCTGAGGTTTTTATATTACAATATAAACGTGTTCCAACAACGTGTTCCAATTAAACAGTGTATCAGTTTTTCAAAAATGTTCATGATAAATGTATGTATAAGGAAAACATGGAAAATGCTTGTTTCGTTTCTTCTTCTTTTTCGTCATCATCATCATCATAATCTTTTTTCTTTCTTTCTTTCTTCTTTATGTTACTTGTTAAAAGCTCTTCATAAGGTTTGGTACACTGGTTCCCTGAAAAATAATTCTACAGACATTTCTAAAATTCCACAATTTTTTTGGTCGGTATAATAGTATATTTGAAAAAATGCAAAATGAAAACGTTTGATATCAAAATTCCGCAAATTTTACGGTTGGTATAATAGTCTTGTTTGCGATAATTCTATTTCACTAAGTGAAATGTTGAGTTGCCTGTTCGATTTCGGTTGTTGAGAAGTCTAGCTGTACCAACTGTGACGAGGATTCGTTCCTCACGGAATTTTATTTGACTTTGCCTGTGGACTCATGACGGGTGAGACCGACCGACAGGTGATTTTTACTCCTCCATGGCACCTGATCCCATCCCTTGAATTAAAATATATATACAGTCTAACTTGCCTTAGCGGCCACCTCTATACAGCGGGCACTTGCTCATAACGGGCACCCTATAATCCCCCCAGACGTTTTTGTTCTTTAATAGACCTCTGTATAACAACCACTGTCTAACGCAGCCAGCGGCCAGCGGTTATGATCCAAATTTGTCTGCCAACCTGACCATAACGGCCATGATGGCCACCGACTTTGTTTTCCGAAACTTACCGGAAGTGCGATCAGGGTATTACTAATTAACGAAAACGCGGATATGTACAGACAATCCTTAATAAGTAGCTGAAACACGCTGATATTGGTAATATAAGCGTAAAATCAAGACTATGATTTTATGTAGTACAATGAAAGAGAATGACAAATTTTTAATCATTCGGTTACAGAAGTACGGGTAAAACCTAATTAATTACGATAAAAATCATACAGACATACATTAGCATGTTTTTGGTAGTTAGTGTGACCCATATGCCATACCGGAAATAGCGCTAAATTGTAATCTCGAAATTGCAAGGACTCAAACATACGTTTATTATACCCAAGCACAGCCATAGTGAAACTGTTTTGACAGTTCCATATAGCGAAGAGATATTTCCGATTCATTCTACCTCATTAACTCATGGTGATATCAATGTGATAATAATGACTCTACTTATTTATGATTAGAACAACGATTATCCCGCCGGCGACAGGTTGGTTTCCTGTCTTTCGGATGAGACAGTAAAAGCTGGAGGTCCTGTGTCACAGTAGGTGTCGGCACGTTAAAGAACCCTACTGCTCAATGGCCGTAAGTGCCGAGCATAGGCCAAATATTTGAAGCCCTTCACCGGCATATGGTGACGTCTCCATATGAGTGAAATATTCTCGAGTGGGACGTTAAACAACAATAAACAAAAAACACAGAACAACAATTACCTGTAACCTGTTTATGAATTTTACATAAATTAAAATGCTCATGAACTTGATATCTTTGCTTGTCGTCTCTGTAGCATGCTACATTAGTATTATAAAACTATAAAAACATTGAAATAATTTTGTTTCATATGCTCTAATTCATAAATTAATGGTAACTTTTTTAAAAGCCTTTATGATTATTATATTTCTAAAAAGAAAAAAGTTTGAAAGAGCACATAAAACAAATGACTTCTAATGTTGACATTGGTCATAGTATACATATATATATACATGTACACATACTTCTTGATAACGGGTTCATGTTATGAACCTCTATATAAAGGGCACCTGTCTATAACAACCACTTTGGCTGCTTCCCTTGAGTGGTTGTTATACACAGGTTCGACTGTAGATATAAAGATAATATGTATTCTGAATTTAGCGAATTTCTGCCATCTAAAGCACAAAACGATCAACTTAATAAGTGTAGGGAGACTCTTTGCTTTACACTGTCGGCATATTCTGGTGTTAAATACGTTAAAAGAGCCAATACTAATGATTTGAGGTTATAAGTGGTTAGTTACCCTTAATCTCACAAAAACAGTAATGTATATTGTGCTAACATTCATCTGAACATATTAAACTAACCTTTTGTTTTAATTTTTTAACATTGAAGGCTGACTTTTATGTTTAGTGCTAAGTGGTCGTCACTCATTTACAATATTTGCAACTCTGCATATAGGTATTATTGTATTAGGAAAATTAAAATGATGTTTTAAGTAAAAATGAAGAAGTACTTATTGATAATCGAAACTTCAAGTCCATTAGAATACGACAAATTAGATATGCAAAATGGTCTCAACGTGACGAACAACTGCGAATCCCAAACAGGATGGGACCAGGTGTCCGGAAGGAGACAGCGTCCCTTGTCAGCATGCCACATCCGTCGCAAATGTTCGTTAAAAAGGCAAAGCTCGGTGAAAATGACATCACTTAGTTTCAGATCTGATTGGTGAAAGGGAGTCACTGTATATATGGTCGTGCTCCAGATTACTGTTTAACATTGCTTTATTTAACAATAAAAAACTTATTCAATATTTCAAAACAATACCATACATTTACATTAATTTTATATATTAATCCAAGATGTCCAACTTCTTCTTGTATTGGTCCGACCATATTGTTATTCGGTGCCTATTAAATGTATCTTGATATTTACTTTAGCTCACTTGAGTGAGTTATAGTCATCATTCATTTTCTGATGTAACGTTGAAAAGTGACCCGCATAGAAAACCTACCCGAGTCAATATTCTATGTAGAAATCACACCCGGACACTTATAGAAAACTGACCCATACCTGTAGAAAAATTACCAGGGTTCGGGGTCAATTTTCTACGGATTTAGAAGAGTGCACAACGAGGGTAATATGAATGATGAGAGTTTTTGACATATAAATACCACGTGACATTTCAGGTTATGGAATCACGTGATGGTTCAGTGATTGAGATCTTCGATTGATGATCACATCTCATGTCTGTGTTATCGGTTCGAATCTCGCTAAAGGGAAAATTAAAATTATTATATTATTTTCGCCGTCTGATGTCAGAAAGTTGCCAGGAAATTAGGCCATTCTAAGTTTTTTTTAATGTTTAGCGTTCACTTTCAAACTAAAAACCTACATTTCCATCAGGAAACAAACGACAGAAAAAAAAAAACATTTTAGGAGAACAACTGCAGTGTAATGCATATTTATGTACATGTATTTTATTGACGTGTTAACAAAAGAACAACTGAATTAAACTTATAAAAACCATATATTTGACACATACTTATAAATAACCTATGAAATAGTGGTTTTCATATTGATGAAAAAAATATTTTTCCCTAGAGGTATTTGATTTTTTCCGTTTCCTGTCCTTCGGACGAGACGGTAAAAATCGATGTCCCGTGTCACAGTAGGTGTCGCCACGTTAAAGAACCCTCACTGATCAATGGCCGTAAGTGCCGAGCATAGGCCAAAATTTGAAGCCCTTTCACCGGCATTCTTGAGAGAGACGTTAAACAACAATAAAACAAGCAAACAAAGAAAACCAATTGCTTTTATACCCCGATGATGTTCAAAAAATGAAAAACAATCCTTAAATAAGCTGTCACAATGATTATTTTGGTATACTGACATATATAAGAATATCGAGAATATGATAAAATCTGTGTTCAAATACATTATCAAACACGTGAAACGTTGTAAAAGATCTTCATTTTGGAGTAATTTGTTTTATTTGAATTTAGGTTTTCCCGTACCATAAAAAATCCAGCTGTATTTCCGTATGCAATGACCTTTCAGATAAACTGTTTCGCCATATCAAATGTACTCCGTAATTCGGTCAGGGGATCTAGCTCCTTTACGCTGTCGGACTACGTATAAGTCGGCCGATTTTTATGTGTTTTATATTTACTTTTAGAATGTAAGAAGTGATTTTTATTGGATAGTGCATGTATCATGTAAAATATATACTTTTAAACACTATCTAAATACCTGACGAAAATCAGTTGAATGTATGAATAAATGTATTAGGTCACTAAACGAAATTTTTCCGATCTTTAATGTTACCCTGAATGCTGACATTGACAAAATCAAAATAATATAACTGTGAAAAGTATGCGTAACTCATGTTTTACAATCACGCCGACATGTCCGATGGAGTTGAGCACATCATGATCATATGTGTCAAGAATGATAAGAATGATGACAAAAAATTCATGCACATGCGTCAAAAGAGTCCGTCATTAACTTTACAGCTCTTAAAAAAATATGTGAAAAATGACTTTTAGCCCAAAAATAGTGGTGCTAAATCTGCATAGTTTTAGTCATACATATTTTAATATCCCAGGAGGGAATTCCTGTTGAATCAACCACATATTACGTGGGAAGTGACTTAGAAAATACATCGTAAATATTTTTGAAAAACCCGTATTCTTTGTTTGTTTGTTTTATTATTATTTAACGTCCCACTCAAGAATGCCGGTGAAGGGCTTCAAATTTTGGTCTATGCTCGGCACTTACGGCCATTGATAAGTGAGGGTCCTTTAACGTGCCTACACCTACTGTGACACGGGACCTTGGTTTTTACGGTCTCATCCGAAGGACACGCCACCAACCTGCTGCCGACAGGACGCGAACTCACGATCAAAAGTCGTGCGCGCTACCGACTGAGCCAGGCCGGCTCCCCTTCCTTCAAAGATTTTAAGATTCAACCTGGATGTTGAATTAATTTAGTGCGGCCTTACTTGAATATAGGTTAAGAAATGCTTTTGTGAAAGAATTTTGCTGAATTGTTATTTTCAGATTTTTATGAGTTTCTTAAGACACGGAAATTAATAGGAAGCAAGTACTCACAATACTCTACCATATTTGGGTTATCTGGCCAGAAGTTGAAATATTCTTCTTGGTCTTCATTCCATATTTGTATACTTATATGTGACTTAGGCCCACTTGGGTTTATTATTATTCTTTATGATTCGCTTACAAGACTGAATAAAAATTCTGTAAATCCGTTTACCCAGTTCAAAGCAAGTTTGAATTGTTCTATGTGAACTGGTTCGGAAAATAACTTTCAATACCACTTAAATTTGAAACTTAGATAAAACATACACTTCATCTATTGCTGTTTAAATATGACTGTCATACATTTTATGATGTTTCAGTCAGAGATATTTATTAGATTTTGCAAATTACTTGTACATGTGCATGGTTTTGTGATTTTTATATTAAAACTGCTATAATTTATATAGATATAATTTATTAGAGATAAATAATATCTCTAAACGTATAGCCGAAATCTGTCTAAGAGGAACCACTGTAAAAAAAATTTACTATCTTAGCATTAGACAATTTTCGAATTTCAATGGTGTTATCAGTGCCAAATATTACTTTAGTAATACTAAGAAACACTTTTCATGACCATGTTACGGCAGAGATTTGTAGTACAAGTATTCTCTGAACATATGAATGAATCAATAAAGTATAAAATAACACACATTCATTCCATATTTTTATTTAAAGCCATTAATTACCACAAAACAAAACAAAATCACTGAAAGAAATCGAAAACACAAGAATAGGCCTGCATCTGTAGCACACTGTAGATGCCCATATCATAGGCCTATTGCGATAGATCTAGGTCATGTTATAAAAAGAAACACAGGCCACAGAAATGAAAATTTGCTTATTAGTTACGTTGCTTGTTAGTAAGTCTGAAAAGGGGGTCAGGTCTAGCGCAATTTTGTCCTGCATCTCTGATAAACAGCTTGCTATTCCATCACCATATAGGCTATTCCTGTCAGAAACAATTCGTCACTCTCAGTTTACCTCAAATCCTATTAATTGCTATGCTGATTACCAGGCCCATCTTGTTTTTCACAACCTGTAATGTTAATACCGAGCATAAGTAGTGTTCATAGGTTTCTCAGTAAATTGACGGGATACTCTATGTGATCAGCTGGTAAAAACTGAAGTCTGATTTGACATATGGATCTATTATAATTTATAGGCCTACACGGATTTTCCATAGCGAACGTGTCAATAATTATCTTTATCTTTATTACAATATATCATTTACAATATAAACGTGTTCCAAACAATTAAACAGTGTTTCAGTTTTTCAAAAATGTTAAATAATAATAAATGTATGGATAAGGAAAACAAGAAAAATACTTGTTTCGTTTATTATTCGTTGTCGTCATCATCATCGTCATCTTTCTTTCTTTCTTTCCTCTTTATGTTACTTGTTATAAGCTGTTGATAAGGTTTGGTACTCTGATCCCCTGAAAATAAAATCTACAAATATTTATAAAATTCCACAAATTTTTTTGTCGGTACAATATTGTTGTTGTATATATTATTTGATAAACTGAAAAATGAAAAGCGTTTGATGTCATCGTTACGCCAATATTACAGTCTTTATAACAGTCTTGTTTGCGATTCCTCTGTTTCACTAAGTGAAATGCTGAGTTGTCTGTTCGATGGCGGTTGTTGAGCCTTCTAGCTGTACCAGTTGTGACGAGGATTCGTTCCTCACGTATTTCATTTGACTTTGCCTGTGGACTCACGGCGGGTGTGACCGGTCTACAGGGGATTCTTACTCCTCCATGGCACCTGATCCCATCTCTTGATTTCAAAGGGTCCGTGTTTATCCATTATTACCAGACTTGTACCAATATCCTGGACATCCTAAAGATTTATACTTTGGTATCTAATACTTTTTATCTTTCTTTTTAAAATCTATATCCGTGGTCGTGTGGTTAGAGCACCGCGATTTGAACCATGAAGTCTCTCACTTCTGGTCAGCGCAGTTTCGATTCCCTCTGGAACTTAAGCTGATTTTGCCAGTTTACTTGCGGAAGGTCAGTAATTTCTTCAAGGGTAGTCGGATTCTCTCCTCCACCATTGAAAAATGACCGCCACCATATAACCGAAACATTGTTGAGTGTACCGTAAAACACTATTCAAAATTTAATATATATATATATATATATATATATATATATATATATATATATATATATATATATATATATATATATATATATATATATATAATATGTATTCTGAATTTAGCGAATTTCTGTCATCTAAAGCACATGACGATCAACTTAATAAGTGTAGCGAGATTCTTTGTTGATGATACTTTACACTGTCGGCATATTCTGGTGTTAAATACAAAAAAGAGCCAATACTAATGATTTGAGGTTATAAGTGGTTAGTTACCCTTAATCGCACAAAAACAGTCGTGTATATTGTGCTAACATTCATCTGAACATATTAAACTAATCTTTTAACATTGAAGGCTGACCTTTTTATGTTTAGTACTAAGTGGTCGTCTCACATTTACAATATTTGCAACTCTGCATATAGGTATTATTGTATTAGGAAAATTAAAATGATGTTTTAAGTAAAAATGAAGAAGTACTTATTGATAATCGAAACTCAAAGTCCATTAAAATACGACAAATTAGATATGCAAAATGGTCTCAACGTGACGAAGAATTGCGAATCCCAAACAGGATGGGACCAGGTGTCCGGAGGGAGGCAGCGTCCTTTGTCAGCATGCCACATCCGTCGCAAATGTTCGTTAAAAAGGCAAAGCTCGGTGAAAATGTCATCACATAGTTTCAGATCTGATTGGTGAAAGGGAGTCACTGTATATATGGTCGTGCTCCAGATTACTTTTTAACATTCCTTTATTTAACAATAAAAAACTTATTCAATATTTCAAATATTATAAACATACTACCAAAGTTATAATGCTCAAGACGATATCGTTTCTGTCAATTAGACTTCATCAGTTGAGCTCCAATTTTAATGTTATGTGTATTTTCTAAAGAGAAAGTGGTATTATACAAGGCCAAATAAAATCTCTAAAAGTATAGCCGAAATCCGTCTAAGAGTAACCACTGTAAAAATGACTATCTTAGCTTTAGAAAACATTTTAAAATATAAATGATGTTGACAGTCCCAAATATTACTTTAGTATAAGATGAACAGCTGGTACCGAAATACCAGGTACTAGGTTTATGTATACCCTCGGGGACGCAAACGGTCCACCAGCAGAGGCAACGACCTAGTGGGTATAAATATTATAAACATACTACCAAAGTTATAATGCTCAAGACGATATCGTTTCTGTCAATTAGACTTCATCAGTTGAGCTCCAATTTCAATGTTATGTGTATTTTCTAAAGAGAAAGTGGTATTATACAAGGCAAAATAAAACAATACCATACATTTACATTAATTTTATATATTAATCCAAGATGTCCAACTTCTTCTTGTATTGATCCGACCATATTGTTATTCGGTGCCTATTAAAAGTATCTTGATATTTACTTTTAGCTCACTTGAGTTGAAAAGTGACACGCATAGAAAAACAACACGAGTCAATATTCTATGTAGAATTCATACCCGGACATTTATAGAAAACTGATCCATACCTGTAGAAAAATTACCCGGGTTCCGGGTCAATTTTCTTCGGATTTAGGAAAGTGCACAGCTAGGATAATATAAATGACAGAGGTTATAAATACCACGTGAAATTCCAGGGTATGGAATCACGTGATGGTTCAGTGATTGAAATCTTCGATTGATGATCACAACATCTCATGTCCGTGATATGGGTTCGAATCTCGCTAAAGGGAAAATCAAAATTGTTATATAATTTTCGCCGTCTGATGCCAGAAAGTTGCCAGGAAATTAGGCCATTCTAAGTTTTTTTTAATGTTTAGCGTTCACTTTCAAACTAAAAACCTACATTTCCATCAGGAAACAAACGACAGAAAAAACAAGACATTTTAGGAGAACAACTACAGTGTAATGCATATTTATGTACATGTATTTTATTGACGTGTTAACAAAAGAACAACTGAATTAAACTTATAAAAACCATATATTTGACACATACTTATAAATAATCTATGAAATAATGGTTTTCATATTCATGAAAATATATTTTTCCCTAGAGGTTTTTATTTTTCTCTGTTTTATGATCTCAAAACCAATCCGTCCGTGGACGCAAGACAGAGAAAAAAAAATTGGAATTGCCTATTTTGTTTTCATTTGAAACCTTTATAGATAATGACTTAAAAATCATGCAAATAGAATTTGAAAGGAATCTGATCACTGGTTATTTAGATATGTACCAAGTTTTGATCCTTTTTGGCGGAGTGAAGGCAAGTGGGGACTCCACGATCCAGATCATAGTTAGACGTAATATATGCATGATATCCGTGTTGATGTTTCTTTTCCTTAAAGGGGGGCACTTTTTCAGGGGACGAATAACAGAAATGTTGAAGCGGGTCAAATTTCTACGGCTGCCCGGGTAAGATTTCTATCGTAGAAAAGCAACACCGGGTAGCATTTCAACGGCGGGTACTTTTTTACGTTACACCGGCGTTCGTCGTATTTGACTTCTACTTTTAAACCCCTGAAGGGAATTTGACAAACTTTTACAGGAAGAAAGTTCTCAAGGTCCTCTAAAAAGTGTGTTTTCAAGTTGGTCGGGTGGTCCTAGGGGTGGAGCCAAATAGGTAAAAACGGTGCCCTCTTTGAAAATCTTCTCATCCAGAACCACTGTATTTATTAAACGGATTGTATTTGAGTGATCTAGATGGGATGTATACTTAAAGTTTGAGTTTTTATTAAAATCTGATGATACATTTTTGACGCTTTGGTCATTATGGACTTTGTCATTGTTATTCATTTTTGTATGGTTTCTTTGATTCTATTACTTTATATTTACTTTGATGCATTCATTGAATGTTCTTTACCTGCAGTTAGGTAAAAAAATAAATTGGTGTAAGACTTGGCCAAATATTTTATTTATATATGTTTTAATGAATTTAAAAAGTATTAAAAACACAGTAAAATGGAGTCGGGTGTGGCACTTTTTTACATTATCAGCTTAATTTTTCCTACAGAGCTTCTTTTTTTTCATGGGTTGGGATGGTGCCAAGGCGGACAAAATAGATAAAAAGTGTACTCCTCTTTGAAAATCTTCTCCAGAACCCCTTATGTTTTGAAAAACGGTTTGTATCTGAGTGATCTAAATGGATGTATGATTTAAGTTTGTGGGGGGTTATTATTATTAAAATCGAATAATAAGCTTTTGACGGGATTTCAGGCCTTTTCTACGGAAGCGTATTAGGGCCACCTTCAATTTTTTTTATTTCTCGTTTTGCCAACTTTAAAGTTGACTTTTCCAACTTTTTGGGGAATTTCCAACTTTTTCCTTGGCTTTCCAACTTTAAAGTTGGCTTTTTCAACTCTTTTCGTAGAATTTACAACTTTTTGTCTCGTTTTGCCAACTTTAAAGTTGGCTTTTCCAAAAATTTTCTTAGAATTTCCGACTTTTTGTCTCGTTTTGCCAACTTTAAAGTTGACTTTTCCAACTTTTGTTCTCGTTTTTGCCAACTTTAAAGTTGGCTTTTTCAACTTTTTTCTTAGAATTTACAACTTTTTGTCTCGTTTTGCCAACTTTTAAGTTGGCTTTTCCAACATAAACATAAGCATTGTGTCCATTGTATATATTAGTGTCGCTCAAATTACCGTAATCCTTGAAAAATAACTGGGATTTTTTCTGTGAGTTTGATTCGTCCATCCCACTAATGAATACTGTTTCCAGGTAGGCCTTCCAAAGGTGATTATTTGTGTTAAAGGAAACCAACTTGTTTAAATAGACATACATTTGAGAAAACATGCAAGGACAGGTCCATGATGCCAGTCTTATCGTTGCTGCTAATGTGGTACCAACGCTTTCAAAATTCTGGATTAACATATAATCTACTTCTTTTTAAATCGATATATTCTGCTCTTGATCCAGATATCAGTATTTTTATTGGAGTGTCAAACACTCCAATACTTGAAATTGGTCTGGCTTCCGTAAAGTATACTTTTCGACTGCTACCTGATTAGTTGGTGAAGCGAAGAGAGAGAGTTCCAATGGCTAAGCAATTGTCTTTGTCATCACTGCTTATGAAAGCCATCCTTTTTGTTTAAAATTGTTCTTGTAACTATCCGTCTTAAATGTTCTGGATTGTTTTTCTTCCTGTATAGCTGGTGCTGTCTAATCTTTCCGGGGTTTTTTTCTTCTTTTTCGTAGCAGGGATTTTCTTCTTCTTAAAATGTTTGGTTTTATTGTTTTCTTTTTCTTCTGTGATAGTGACGTCTTCAATTTTTTTAAGAAATGGGGGTGCTGTGTTTTCTAATCTTTAAGAGGGACGGGTTTTTTTTCTCTTCTTTTTCGTAGCAGGAATGAGGTGTTTGGAATAAGATTTTCAACCTCTAAAATGTCTTAATTTGTAGGGGTTTAACTTTTTCTCAGCCATGTTTTTGTAGCAAGCTTCTTCTTCTGTGATAGTGAAGCGTCGCTTCAATTTTTTCTAAGAAATGGCGGAGTGCTGTTATTTTCTGTTTCTCCACAGAAACTCTTTCTTTACTCTTGGTTCACATATTGATCAGGATTTTTTCTAGGGACGTCTAAATTCCTAGTGTGTTTGTTTATTTAAATTAATTCTTGGGTCTATTTTCTATGGCTCTCCTCCTCAACACCACGGAAAGCTTTTGACTGATGCCACGGGTACACAAATTTGTGTCACTTGAGGATCATGGCTGATTTACGAATTCTAATTGTGAATGAGGTGTAATTGGAATAAGATTTTCAACCCGAAGTCATGGTACCCCTTCCCATTTGTTTTAAACTTTCTTCAATTTTCTCAAGAACCACTGGGATTTAAATTTTTGGCAGGAAGCTCCCAGCCATCAAGTTTTTTAGTCCCATAGCTTCCCAAAATCCAAGGATACATTTTACATAAGTTTCACGACTAATTATAAACGTAAGGAAACTTACAAAGTTTGTAATGTTCAAAACAAGCAACTAGGGCGTAACGCTCACCGGTCCAAAATTGATTGAGGACCATCAACAGAAAGTGGCCTAAGTCCATGGTTCGTGCCTGCCCGTCCTGTCCGTTAGAAAGTTATAAACGGCAAGGTGTAGATTGCATTGTTATTTTCCTGTTCCAACATCCCACAAGAAACCAAAAGAAGTTTGTTACGCTACTTCTCAGAGGGGGGATCGAAATTTTACTGAAAGTTCCATCAACACTTTTCCAACTGGTTTCCAACTTTTTTTCCTCACATAACTGTCTTTTTCAACTCTTTTCGTAGAATTTACAAATTTTTGTCCTCTGGATTTTTTTTTCTAGCCGACTTTTTGTCTCCAAGTTGACTCTATTTGTTCTCGTTTTTGCCACTAAAGTTGGCTTTTTCCGTTTTTCTTAAAGCAATTTTTGTCCCGTTTTGCCAATGTCCATTTCCAACATAAACATTTTGTTTATTTAAATTAATTCGTAATCCTTGAAAACAATTTTTTCTCTGGGTTTATTTTCCAAATATTCGTTTCCAGGTAGCTTCCAAAGGTCCAACTTAAATAGACATACATCATGCAAGGACCACTCTTATCGTTGCTGCTAAACCAACGCATTTGATTAACTGATATATTCTGCATTGATCGTATGAAGGAGTGTCAAACACTCCAATACTTGAAATTGTGTGGCTTCCGTGTGTTTTCGACTGCTACCTGATGTGGTGAAGCGAAGAGAGAGAGTGTAAGCAATTGTGTGTTATGAAAGCCATGTGTGTTCTTGTAACTATCCGTGTTCTGGATTGTGTTTGTGTGTCTAATCTTTCCGGGGTTTTTTTCTTCTTTTTCGTAGCAGTGTGTGTGTGTGTGTGTGTGTGTGTTTTCTTTCTTTACTCTGTTCACCTTGTAAGTGTGTCTCTAGTGTGTTCTGTCTCTCTTCCACGGCAGCCACGGGTGTGTGGGGTTACGTTCTAATTGTGAATGAGGTGTGTGTGTGTGTGTTTTGTCTTTTCGGGGGTACACAAATTTGCAAGCTTCACCAGTACTAACAAAGTTGATCTAGCTGTAATGAAGCGTAACGCTGAGGATTGACACTCCTTCTGTCAAAAAACGGCAAGTATTTTGTTATTTTTCCTGAATCTCCCACAGAAACTCGTCGCAAGAGGGGTACGTCCTTGCCATCAACAATGGTTTCCTCACATATGTCGTAGATCATTTTTTTCTAGAAAATAGGTTAAAGCAATTCCCCAGTCATCCAACTTTTTTATTTAAATTCAAAACAATGGGTCCCGAAGTGCACCATGGTAAGCTTTTGACTCCTGGTGCATCTAGTACGTTGTGTGTGTGTGTGTGTGTGTGTGTGTGTGTGTGTGTGTGTGTGTGTGTGTGTGTGTGTGTGTGTGTGTGTGTGTGTGTGTGTGTGTGTGTGATTTTTCGTACACGTCCGACTGAAAACTGTAATGCCAAGCTTTTCATTTCAAAAAACGTATTTTGCTTCTTTTGGTACATAAATCAAGAAACAGTCCTTTTTACTGGGCCCGAAGTTTAAATTTGGCAGGAAGCATCCCATGGAAGCCGCATCAAGTTTGCCCTTAGATCACTATAAGGGGCCAAAAAATGTCACATCTGGGTACATCTTTACAAATCTTCTTCGCATAAACCAATGGTCAAAGGACTTTAATATTTTGTAAACTTGATTGCTATGTCAACATCTACAAAGTTTGGGAATGAAAAAAGAATTTTGTTCATAAACAAGCAACTAGGGCGCTTCTGTAACATCGGGTACAGCTTTTCTACAAATAGCTTTATAACTCAAAATTGATTGACTTTTTAGCCCACCATCAACAGAAAGTGGCCTATTCAAATCCCCCTCGTACCATGGTTCAACAATTTATTGAAAGTGGCCTCCTATTCAAAGGTCCCCTTGAGGTCTAGATGTGCATATTGTATTTTCAGTCCCATGGCCGTTCGTGACGTTGTCCGCCTTCTCAGAAAGTCCTGAAGGGATCAGAAATTTTATTGTTACCGCTTGATTTAGTTGTGCTCTTTTCCAGAAAGTATTGTTGGCTTTTTCAAGCTTTTCGTATCAACTTTTTGTCCTTTTGAACTTTAAAGTTGGCTTTTCAAAAATCAAGACTTTTTGTTCCCAACTTAAAGACTTTTCTTTTGATGTGCATAAAGTTGCTTTTTCAATTTTCAGAGTCTCGTTTTGCCATAATCTTTTCAACATGGCCGACAATTAGGTCGCCAAATTACCGTATCTTGAAAAATAACTTTGACCAAAAATGAATACTGTTTCCAAGTTTGTTACCGCTACTTCTCAGAAAGTGCATGAAGGGTCTTATCTCCTAGAAATTTTACATGAACTTCTTTTTAGTTCCCCTTGATCCAGATATCAGTATTTTTAGTTGTGTCATAATACTTTTGGTCTGGCTTCCGAGAGATCAGATTAGTTGGTGAATCCAACACGCCACTGCAGATGTTTAAAATTGTTCTTGTAACTATCCGTCTTAAATGTTCTGGGATTTGCTGTCTAATCTTTCAAAGGATTTTCTTCTTCTTAAAAATGTTTGTTACCGCGGAGTGCTGCTGTTTTCTTTCTTTTCTCATAAAGGGACTGAAGGTGTTCTATATCTTTGAACGGTTCCCCTTGAGGTAATTGGAGATTGTTTTGTCAATAGGGGTTTACATTTACTCAGCCATGAGAGATCAGAATCCAAAGTTTCATGACTAATTATAAACGTAAGGAAACTTATTGTAATGAAGCGTAACGCTCACGGTCCATACACTGTTGCCTGCTTTCTGACCAAAGGCAAGTTTAGATTACTTATTTTCCTTTCTCTCCCAGAAACTCGGGGGGGTACTGAAACAATGGTTTCCTCACATCTTTTCTGGAAAGCCGGATCCAAGCTTAGCACCGAAAGTTTCCCCAATTGATTTGTTTAGTTGTGCAATTGGGTCTATTTTCCAAATATTCGGAGCTGTCCTTAGACCTCAACACCACTCGAAAGCTTTTGACTGATGATGCATCGTTGAAGAGAATTGTTGTGTGTGTGTGTGTGTGTGTGTGTGTGTGTGTGTGTGTGTGTGTGTGAGTGTGTGTGTGTGTGTGTGTGTGTGTGTGTTTGTGTGTGTGTGTGTGTGTGTGTGTGTGATTTCGGGTACACAAATTTGTTTTCATATGAATTGATCCAACAGGCGATTTCCATCATTGGATAAATTTGACCAAAGGAAGTTTGTTGTTACCCGTCGTCCGTCCGACTGTAAACTTTTCATTCAAACGAAAGGACTTTGAAGGGATCGCCTTGAAATTTGGCATGAAGGGTACATTTTACCCGTGAAAGGACTCTAGTTTTGTGCATATAGGGCGCTTCTGTAACATTTTTTCTACAAATAGAGATTGGATTTTTTAGCCAACATAGCTGACAATTGTCCATCGTTGAATTTTGACAAAAGGAAGTATGTTAGTCCTTGATTTCTCATTTTCAGAGACATAATACTGACAAGGGGCCATCTTGTTTTGAAAAAGAAGTTTGTTACCGCTTTCTCAGAAAGTTCTAGTTCCTAGAAATTTTACATGAAAGTTCCCCTTGAGAGAGATCATAATACTTTTTCAGAGAGATCAGAATCCAACAGGTGGGCCATCTTGAAAAGGAAGTTTGTTACCGCTAATTCTCATAAGAATGTATCTTTGAAAGTATAGTTGTGCATATCTTTTCAGAATCCAAATTATTGGATTTTGACCAAAGGAAGTTTGTTACTTCCCCCAGAAGGGGCTGAGGTTTTTGAGATGTGCATAGGTTTACACTTACATTTTCAGCGAAATCCAAAAGCCAACAGGCGACCATCTTGGATTTTGACAAGATTTGACACCTATCTCAGGGACAAGGGATTGAATTCCATTCTTTCTCTGAAAATGTAATTGGATTCCAACATAGTTCAGTTCAAGTTTGACAATGGAATTTCGCTGTAATCTTGTGAAAAAAATTTCGTAAGTTGGGCACATTATATCACAGAAACATGGATTTGAAATTTTTCAAATTCTCAGAATTAATGTTTTCGAAATTTATTATGGAGGAGTTCCCCCTGAGGTTCAGATGTGCAAAATAAGAGAAAAAGAACGGAAATCGGCCATGAACAGTCTGTCATGTAGATCAGTTCAAGTTCAATTTCGCTGTATAGTGAACTATTCCATGGCGCCAAGATCCCCAAAATGGAGATCTCTTGTTGATCATACTAAAGATCCCCTAGAATGTCTTGTTGGAGGAATCATCTAAGGATCGCTTTGACAAAATTTCATGCAGTATCCCCATGCAAAGCCGCATAAAGTCTGTGTGGAAAAAAGGGAGGACTAGGGCCAAAAATAGCTGACAGTACTAAAAATATAACAAATGAGTCAGCAGATTTTTTTTCAATAAATACATGTATCTCCATTATTATTAACGCTAGAAAAAAAACCGTTGCCTTAAAATGATGGGCTTGCAAAGATATACCAGTTATTTTATTTAGTGAAAATTGTCAGGTCGACGCTTCTAGGGTGTTTTTCCCTTTTATGTGGATTTTTCATGTTTTTAACAATTTTTTGTCATTATCTCGAAAAGTATGATAGATAGAAAGAAAGTGAAAGAGGTAAAAATGTTCGACATGCAAAGATCTACAAAAAAGTCAACAAGGCCAAAATTGTCGGGGCTACGATTATTGGAGTTATGTCCCCTTTTATATGGATTATTTTTCATGTTTTTAACTGTGTTTGGTCATTATCTCAAAAGTATAATAGATACAGAGAAAGTAAAAGAAGTAAAAATGTTCGACATACAAAGATCTACACAAAAGTCAACAGGGCTGAAATTGTCAGGTCGATGCGAATTGGAGTTATTTCCCCTTTTATGTGTATTTTATGTCACGTAAAAGGCTCAGGGAGACCTATTGTTTTATCCTTTTTCTGGATTTTGACAGAAACTACCTTGATATAAAGCTGCATAATGTTTGCATGTGAAAAGGGGCTAGGAGCCATATGGACTCCGAAAGGGTTATTTAAAAATCTAAGTAAACAGAAAATATCAGTTTTTTTATCATCATTTATACATTTTTTACTCTTCTGGCCTGCAATGTTGACCACATTTGTCAGGTGAGCGTGTTAAGGCCCCACGGGCCTCTTGTTTTAAATAAATATCTGAATATTTCATTTCAAAATACTATATGCAGGTGAATATCAAGAAAAAGACACATAACAAGTAAACCTTAAGAAACCAAATCACACAAGGTACAATTCGTCTTTTAATGGGTACGATTTGGCGGTGTCCAAGGCCTAAATGTATAAAGTTTTTTTTATTCTTCGGAATCCGGAAATCTGCAGATTAAACTGGATTGGTTTTATATTTTATAATACAAAGACGTAATCCTGTATACATCGTCGGCGGGTGCTTTAAGTAGATCTTTACTAAATTACTTGTAGGTAAAGTAATTATCAGTATTAACTCTTGTCCAGTGGTACATTTGCATATATAAGTCTTTGATATGCACTTTGGCAATGCCCTGAAGGCGCGTACCAAGCACAGGTCATTGTTTTACAATTGTAGCCAATGTAGGGAAAAGCATTCATCGGCCCGATGATCGAGAGCCCTATCAACAGGACAACAATCGATGACGATGTGGTGGGGAGTGGGAGAAATTGAGAATTGCGTGTTGTTCACCTAGGCCGAATTTCTGCCCCGATTTTAAGTTAATTTTTTGGGGTAAAGCCAGGTACTAAAAAGTAACAAAATCGGGACAGAAATTCGGCCTATTTATCAACAATAAGCTTGTATCTTATTTTGCTCTCTTTATTACATATTTATCTGTCAGTTTCACTTTCAGTGTAAACATGTTATACATTTCATGGTGACCACCAGAATTGGAAGTTTTAGAAATTTGTGTAATCGAGAGTAAAAACCTGATTGTTGGGCAAACACTCATAAAAAGAGACATGAGTGCAACTACCCTTCTGATCGAAGAGTTCACATTCCCATGGTTGATCCTATTTTCCCAATTTCTCTGCATTCTTTGTTCTTGAAGAAATTATCAAAATGGTACATAAAAAATATGGAGTCTCCCTATTTATGGGAGAGTTTTGGCAAGTATTGTTTCTCAGTGTCATGCAGTCAAGTTTTACTGTCAGATGTGACCGAAAAAACTTTCAGACACAGAAACTATGCATGGAATTACAAACTCTACTGTGAAAACAAAATTTACATGTAAACCATTTTTAACTTACCATTCACTTCAAAGTTTATGACGTCACTTCCATGTATAGTTCCTGCACCTGAAACTTATGCTGAAATTAGATCAATGATGGGAAGGTGAACTCTTTGGTCAGAAATTGTTGCACTCCTGTCTCTTTTTATGGTCAGGTGTTTGACTCTCAATTACCGGTTGATGGTACCTTATAAAACAAAAATTCAATTCCTGTGCTCTGATACTTAAATTGTATACCATTTGTATCTACAGCCACTTGCCAAAAGTTTATAGACATATTTTATACTACCGTATATATTTCATCTAAAACCACAATTTTTCAAAGAAATATTGTGAAGTCATATGTAATCACATTTCAATAGAATATTCACTGTTAAACAAAGAATTTAATACAGTTTCATTATGTATTTTTATTTTAATTTTCTGAATTCAAACTTAAAAGATTCATCAATTTAAACAGAAAATTTAATTTCTGTGATGAAAATTCCTTATTTGTGTAGGTAAAATTGTGATATTTAATTTTTACTTTTTGTTTAAATTGTCAAATTTTTAAAACTACCAATTAGAAAATTACATCCAAATGATTAATGAAACTTGTCAACATTCTCTGTTTAATGGTGAAAATTCTATTTAACTGCGATAAGAAAAGGCTTCACAATATTTTTTTTGAAAAAATGTGGTTTTATATAAAATATATAGTAAAAAATGATATTAATGTCTATAAACTTTTGGCAAGTGGCTGTACATAACCATCATTACCCCTTTAAATATGTGCTGTGAATGTGATGTTCTCAGCTGTGTGTCTGAATTAAACTTTCTGAATATCTTTTTTCACTGCACTGGAAGTATTTAATTCATAATTTTTACTTTCACATATTATAACAAAAATAATCTCTCACTGGAAACCCCAAAACAACATATTCTTACACCATTGCCAAAAACTTACTTCGTAAAGAAATACCATTGTCACTACATTTTTAGTTCACCTGGGGCATTCAAATATCCCACCCTTTATCCCCATATGTCATGTATATTGTGTATATACAAGGAACACTTGTTTGTTCTCTACAACTACACTTTATTGACTGACTCCCGCTAGGGTCATTTCGAATTAAGTGGGAAAGTTTGCCAGTTTTCTTGCAGAAGGTTGGTCTTTACCCGGGTGTTTCTCCTCCACCAATAAAAACTACATCATAACTAAAACAAAAAAATCAAATCAAAAATCAAAATATTGACTGACTTAGTGTGTCTAATACTACAAGTGTTACAATTGATACAGTTGAAGATTTCACATTAAGACAATTGGAGACCTAATGTATTAATTACCTTTATGTGGCCTAATTATCAGAAGTACAATCTTAAGCACTGACAGCAGAAATACATTTGTTTTCATTAACCTTTAGATTCAATAGTTTTTTTTTACTAATTTCACTGCAAATATGACAACTACAGTTTTGAAATAGTTGGACACCTGTTATTCTATAAGATACTCCTCTCCCTTTGAATTTGAATGCATCCAGAGCATTTAAAGGATAATTATAAAATCAATTATGAATTTCCCATTTTCTTGATTTAATACCACAAGATGTCATGATTTCCTGCATATATTTATTCTTCTGAAGCAACAATTTTTCTCATTTTAGACGAAAGTTATCTACTATACAAATATGGAGGAAAATGATGTCTTCCTTTGTGTTGATGGTCGAAGATTTTCCTGTAATCGTCGGTTACTGTCGGAAAAGAGTCAATATTTCCGTGGAATGTTTGAGAGTCAAATGAAGGAGGCTTGTGCCAGTATCATTGAGCTAAAAGAAACAGATGCAGTTGCCATGGAAATAATTATAAATTTCATCAAAACATCACATTTAAAAATCACACAAAACAATATTCAAAAAGTGCTAGAGATGTCTTGTATGTACCAGGTGAGGGGAGATAACTCTTTGATTTGTGCTGCAAGTTTATGTTTTACATGTGCAAAAGAATACAAAGTGTAACTTCACAATAAGAAATATTTTAAATTAACTGTTCTTACATGTCCATCTGAATTATTTTGATTCACTGTGGGCCATTTCTAAAACTTTAATACCTAGATACATGTACCATACTCATACCCAAATTTATCCATATCTCTCTCTCTCTCTCTCTCCTTTGTGCTTGTGATTCTCACTTGCAGCTGATCTAGGGGAAAATGCATCCCTCTCCACTTGAATATTGCAAATTTATTAATAGGTATCGGAAATATTAGCAGCCCTTTTCAGATGCCCAAGTAAATAAAAACAATTGCATTCTTTAAAAAAATATCTGGATTATAAATCAGCCCTTGAAAATATATATTCATATCTAGCTAGTAAAAAGGCTTGCATAGGTGAGTGAGAATTTTCTCAGGTTGATAAATTCTAATAAGGATCTATTCAAAAGTCAAAATTGATATACCGGTACTGTACATATATTCCTACAAATTTGTGTCCTTGGTTATTTTTGCCCTTGGTTATTTTTGCTCTATTATGAAAGAAAACATATTCTCCCACACTTGCCTGTAAAAGACAATGATTACCAGTAAATTCCCAAGACAAACAGAAAGACAGCTCACACGCACACTATGATGTAGAGACATTTTGACGAAGAGTTTCTGTAGTTTCTAGAATATGGTGAATAGTTACGGTGTGTCAGACTTTATCTGCGTAGATCTACATAAATGTGTATTTAAAAAGCACAGGATGAAAATAATCAAACAGGGGTTTGTGTTGAGTAGGAATGGAAATATCCGGTAAGAATTTGATAGTCCAAACCAAGGGTCTCCTGAGGATTAAATTTTCAAATACTTACCACTTGGGTGAAGATTTCCTTACCCACTCTATATACCCATGTAATATTCTGTTATTCACGCTGTTCTAAATTCACCCTAGATCACCATAGACTCATGGGTGGCTTGTACATGTACAGTCAAACCTGCCTTAAAGGCCACCTGTTTTCAGCAGCCACCTGTCTTCAACAGCCAGTTTCTGTCCCCCCCCCAATCAATTTCACTATAAAAACATACCTAAACCAGCAGCCACCTGTCTAACGTGGCCAGTGGCCAGTAATATACAGGACAAAATGCTTGGTCACCACCAGTTTCTCAGCAGCCATTTTATATATATATATGTGTGTGATCACATGATCTATTTTTAGAAAACCTGTAAACAGGTTAACTGCTTGGACAGCAGGAGTAATGTACCTATCATATTTTGACACCTGATCATCTTAATATCAAAACTATCATGTATTGCTAATACACTGCCAATCATGGACAAACCATATTTTCTTGCGATTTTTGTCAACCTGAAATAAAATTTCAAAGGCCACCTGTCTTATGCACGATAAATCGGCCACTTTTCCAACCTCCCTCCGGTGGCTGCTGAAAACAGGTTTGACTGTATTCGTCCCAGATTCAACAATGTATTGCTTGAAATTTTTGTGCTTTCATTTTAAATTCACCCTCTCATCAAAGAGCGAAAATGGCAAAAATTTGTTGTAAACGGGACCATGCAAAAAATTTCCAGGAATACAGTTTTGATTGTTTGTTGTTGCAATGTGGCGACGTCCCACTCAAGAATATTTCACTCATATGGAGACGTCACCAAATGCATAATTAATGGGCTTATCAAATTTTGGCCTATGCTCTTGCGAGCACTTACGGCCATTGTCTTATGCAGCAGTGAGGGTTCTTTAAACGTGCCATTTTACACCCTATTGTGACACAGGACCTCCAGTTTTTTTGTTTTGTTGTTGTTTAACTCATCTGAAAGACAGGAAACCTATGCCTGCACGCCGACGGGGTTCTTTAACTCACAATCCAGAGTCGAGCACGCTACCGACTGAGCCAGGCCGGCTCTACAGTTTTGTCATTGTTCTGTTATTGATGTACATTGTATATATAATGATATGGTTTTATCTTACCTTGCAGGTACAAGAGGTAGCAGATTCATGTTGTCAATATCTAGTCGACAATTTATCAGTGGACAACAGTTTGTCCACGATGATACTAGCCGACTTCCTCAGCTTGAATCGTCTCTACAATAAGGCTAGACACCATGTTTTGTGGTTTTTTGGCTCGGTCGTTAAAACTGCAGAGTTCCTGGAGTTGTCGGAGACATTCCTTGTAGACATCATATGTGATGAACAATTAAATATCGATAATGAACTGTATGTAATCGAGGCCATCAGCATGTGGGTACATCATGAAAAAGAAAATCGGCTGTCACGATTATCAGAAATTTTGTGTAATTCACATTATCAAGACTACTTATCCAAAGATGATCTTGAAAAGTTACAAAATCAAACTACAAAGGAAAATATTGTTTCTTGTGAAATACTCAAGAATTGTGTAGGTAAAAAAGAACAAGCAAAGGTAATTATTTGTTTATACATGTATGTTTATTTGGCATCTGACAATTTTCTCCATTTGGTCTGCTTAGCCAATCAGATTTCAGGATTAGTCAAGTGTTTTTTGGTGTTTTTTTTTAAATTTTCAGACTTAAAAAATCTTTAAGTACATGTATTATGGTGCCACGTCATAGGCCCAAAGTCAGCAACCACCTGTCTCGAGAGACCGCATTCCAAAAACCATGAAGTTAAACAATCCTGTGAATAAAACCTTTTTTGAGAGACCACCTGTCTTGTAGGACCGCATTTCAGTGACAAAGGGAGTGGTCTTTCAAGACTGGTTTCACTGACGCAATGAAGAGCTGTATTTTGGAAGTTGTTTTAAGAACATTACCAGTACTTTATAGTCATTACAAATCCTGTTTCAATACTTTCAGTCTTACAAGGCAGTGAGTGGTCTTTCAAGACAGTAAGTTGTCTTACAAGACAGCAAGTGGTTTTACAATCCAGGTAGTTTCACAAATCAGTGAGTGGTCATACAAGACAGTGAGTGGTCTCAATATGTGTTCCCCTGTCTTACGATTTTTGTTCAAGCATTTTGGATCATAAAAAAAAACAATTAAAAATTTCAATTTCTTTGGAACAGAGACTTCGTTCAAGACCTGAAGTTTTGTTGTCTATTGAAACTGTCAAGCCCAGCACAAGTACAGATGAAAACGGAAGCACAAGCTTTCTACACATATGGGATAAACAGACAGAGACGTTGCAGAAAGAACAAGAGTTACCTCTCTTGCATCCTGATCTTGAGAACAGAGACACAGGATTTAAGATATGTGTAAATGGTAAGTTAGAAGTTTATTGTTGTTGTTTACATACATATGTATGCTAGTTGTTTTTTTATTCCTTTTTGGTATTTTTATTTTGTATTTGTTTTTGTTTTTTCATTTGATTAGATAGGAAGTACATTGTAACAAAAGCCATGACAAAACATTCTGAACTGTTAGAGAAAAACATTTTTAAATATTTTAATTATAAGAAAATTATTATACATCCCAATACTGTATAATCTAATGGAGACCAAACTTGACATAAAGGTCAGTAGAACTAATGACCTTTCGTACTTCACCATAATCAGCAGCCACATTGGTATATAACCATTTGCATTTGTCATTGATGTTTTGTTGTATTATTCAGGCCTTTTTCTGTCAATTTTGGGAAAATGTCATTGGCACCACAACTGTGTGGGGATTTTTAACATGAATTTGTGTTATATTGGGTGAAAATTGTCTGCACACATGGAAATCTAAATGCATTTTTTAAATGTATTTCCACTTACATTATTTTTTTTTCATTATGGTCATGAGCTCGACATCAAAATGTGAATTTTTTTCATGAAAGTGGGGAAAAAATACATGCATTTTGCAAGTAAATAATTACTCTTCAATGTAATTGTAATCATAATTAATTACATTTACAAAAATAAGTAATTGTAATTGTAATTAATTAAATTTCAATGTAATTGACCCCAACCTTGATATACCTATAATGAAATCTTTATTTTTATTTTCTTGATAGGAGAGCGATTATTTGTAAGTGGTGGTGAAGCTAAGCTAGGCAGGAACTCATGGTATTGGGACCTCTGGTGCTACAATGCGTTAGATGGGACATGGAGAGTACTGTCACGCCTACAACAACCTCGACGACATCACGCTATGTGTTCCCTTGGTGATGATTCTATATTACTTATCGGAGGGCTTGGTAAATACAGAATAAAACTAGACAGTGTGGAGAGTTACAATTATAAACAAGGTAGGGTTATCCTGTCATATTGAAATAGCACTGAGTGATTATGCCATTATAATGAAATAACAAGATATGGTTGTCCTTTTATTCTGAAAAAAACATCATAATGATTATCTGTTTATAGTGAAATAACACCATGTGATTATCTCATTATACTGAAATAAAATCATTGTGATTATTCCTTTATACTGAAATAACAAGGTAGGTAGGATTGCTCTTCTATTCTGAAATAACAAGGTATGATTGTCCCTTTATACTGAAATAATAAAATGTGATTACCCCTTTATAGTGAAATAACACCATGTGATCATATCGCTCTATACTGAAATAACAAAGTATGTTTGTCCCTTTATACTGAAATACCAAGTTCTCTCTATACTGAAATAACAAGGTATGTTTGTCCCTTTATACTGAAATACCAAGTTAAGATTATCCTTCTATACTGAAAAAACAAAGTATGATTGTCCCACTTTACTGAAATTACAAGCTATGATTGTCCCTCTATACTGAAATACAAGGTATGATTGTTCCTCTATACTGCAATAACAAGATAGGGTTATCCCTCTATACTGAAGTAACAATGTAGGCTTGTCTCTCTATACTGAAATAATAAGATAGGGTTATCCCTCTATACTGAAGTAACAATGTAGGCTTGTCCCTCTATACTGAAATAACAAGATAGGGTTATCCCCCTATACTGAAGTAACAATGTAGGCTTGTCCCTCTATACTGATATAACAAGATATGATTATCCCTCTATACTGAAATAACATGATAGGATTGTCCCTCTATACTGAAACAATGAGATATGATTATCATTCTATACTGAAATAGCAAGGTATGATTGTCCCTTTATACTGAAGTAACTTGGCATTAACAGTTACCATGACAGAACATCAGGGGCAGGTTTAAAGATTTTTAATCTATCTAGACTTTGAAGTTCAAAAAAGACTGTGCTTTTTTTTTCAAAAATTCTTATTTTTTGTATAATTTAGTTTTATGCATTCTTTCCAAAGTAGTCCACACTTACTAGAATTACCATATATCTATCAAATTATGCACGAGACGTCCTAGCTCAGTCGGCAGTGTACTCAACTCTTCATCATAAGGTCGTGAGTTCGAGTCCAGCCAGCAGCAGGTCGGATTCCAGGGGCCCGTGTTACGAAAGTTCCTAAGTTCTAAATCCTAAATCTTAATTGTCATGGGACTCACCAATCAGCGATACAATGCCATGATAGTTAGGACTAAAAGTTTGGATTTTGGACTTAGGACCTTTTGTAAAATGGGCCCCTGTCCTTCGGATGAGACAGTAAAAACCGAGGTCCCTTGTCACAGTAGGTGTGCGCACATTGAAGGACCCTCACTGCTCAGTGGCCGTAAGTGCCGAGCATAGGCCAAAAGTTGAAGCCCTTCAGTGGCATTTGGTGATGTCTCCATATGAGCGACAGATTCTTGAGTAGGACGTTAAACAACAATATATCCAACCAATCAAATTATGCTCACTAATGTCTTGTGATCATATAATGCATTCAATGTAATAAGCTTTTTGTGTTACATTTGGAATTTTTAATTTACTATTTATAGATTCCTGGAATACGATAGCATCCATGCCTGAAGCCGATTTCTCACAAGCTGTTTGCGAGTGTCAGAAAAAGATTTACACCTTCAAATCTCAAACTTACTGTTATAATCCAGTGGAAAACAAATGGTCTCAGTTATTCAGTATACCAACAGATTTTCAGTTCAATCCGTCTTCTGCTGTTGCCATTGGAAATGACATTTATCTTACATCGAGCGATAGTCCATCTATGATTTGCTACAACATACAATCTGATCTCTACATGCGTGTCGGAGATTATGCCCACACGGACATTTACAGTAATGCTGTGTTGTTTGAGAACTGCATTTATCAATTACAAAGTGATGGAATTGATGATGAACAGGAAAGCTGTTTTATGGAATGGTATGACATAAAAAACAGTCAATTCCATTCAGTTAGACTACAGAGTGTTCCGTTAGTGAAAAGTTTTTTACTGGTTCTGCCAGCATTCAGAGATTTCCGGGTTTGAATTTTATGTTTATTAATGTAATAAATCATTGCTGAAATGATGGATTCTTCACTTTAATTCAGCCACTAATGATGGAGCAGTCTGGTAAAGCGTTCAAATCCAAAGTGTCAGGCCCCAATGTGGCACATTTAAGAGCCCTTACTGCACTTGCTTTTGCTAGAGTATGGCACATAAAGGAACCATAACTTTATTGGCATTTGCCAGAGTGTGGCACATTTAGAATCTTTACTTTATTGGCATTTGGCCATAGCAGAGGTCAAATTTTGTGGCAATTCACCTTTAGTTGGGGACATCCTCATATAAGTTGGAGGTAAATAAGTGACCAAAAAAAAAATAACATTTCAATCTGACCACTGTAACTCGTTCTGGAGCTCATTTTGTCATGAACTAGTGTGATGACCTTAAACTTGTTTTATTCATGTCCATCACTTAATGTTCTCTTATGAACACATTGACACTGTGTCTAGCACCAGCTATGCTTCCCATGCCTCTTAGATAAAAATTGATGGAAACATGTTTTGGTCTGTTTGTCTATCTGTCTACCTATCAGTCATCAACTCTAAAATACCAATTTTCATACAAACTTCTTGTGTAGATTTATGTCTTATAAAGTTCTAGGGTCTGATATGAAGAATATTTAAAAAAAAAAGAATTAAGGTCATTGGTTCAAAGGTCAAATGGCATTGAGTGGTTCTATTGCTTCATGTTTTCCCCTTATATGGAGAGACCATCAGCTATAGATGAAATGACACCAATTTTGACCTGTGCTATAAATAGACTTATGCCAATGCTACGAGGTTTCTTTCAAGTGCAACACCTGCCATGACATGGGATCTAGGGGCCCATTTTACGAAAAGTCCTAAGTCTCAGACTTGATCTTAAGACCACACTTATGACTTTCAACTATTTTACAAGGAATTAAGGCTTTTGACTTACGAACAAATTGGGTCAGTTCTTTATGACTACCCAGAGGTTGTGCATAGATCTAACTTATTTTTGTATGTGTCATAATTCATCTTTGTAAATGTAGCACGTAAAAATACTCATAAACTATTGTCATAGGGACAAAATATTAATTATATATTTACTTAATGATTTTAATATTTTGTAATTAATTTGTCTGTCAGTATTCGTCTCCGTTTAAGTCCGTAGTAAATTATTGTTTTCTTGTTAGTCCGTCACTGTATGTTATGTGCTCTATTGTCATGTTATGTCATGTGATGTTTATGTATTTGTATTTTGTTGGTCGAAGTTGTTGACCAAGTAAGAGAGTGGTCAAGCAAGATTTGTATGAGTTTTCCCGCACTTTTTAACTAACTTACGACATTGAGATGAATGCATCAGAACAGAAAAGATGTTTTAGCGGTCAATGTCTGAATAAGTTCATTTATATGGTCACCTTCTTGTATAATAAACGGTGTAAAGAATACAAAAGTTATTTGTCTTTCCAAGAAGTTCAAAGAACCTGTGACAATGGCGCCCACGTTGGGACATCGTTTGGAGGTGACCATACACAATATTCACAATTTGTTAAAAAACTAGATTCCTACAGGGAAAATATCTCCGGTCAGAGAAATTACGATTTCATCTACTAAAATAGGCCTACAACTTTTACATCATTCATTGTACATGTACATAGGATCGGCGACAAATCCGTGCAAAGAATCTGCGCAGGACGTAGCGGGTGACTTGCAGTGATTTTTTGTATTCAGCGGTGTATCGACTCCGTCGTCGCGCCGGAAAGCTGTACGTTAGATCTACATTGTGAATTTGTGTGCGATTCGTAACAGTGTCGGAGTCTGAGGTACTGTATCCATAAATTCGCATTAGATATCTATACTTGTGTTTGCTGTTATAATTATGAAATATTTTACCGGTACTCCACCAGTACGTAAACTCGAGTGAATTTGCAGAAATCACCGATAATGTATGAATAGTGCGTGCGGATCTTGTTTCAATGAAAGTGACATTTACGTGATTGTCTTGCAATTGTATTGAACATTTTATAATACTTTTAATTCTTTACATTCTATGTTTTGCTTTGTTTCATTGTATTTAGTTATATTTCTTGTAGTTTTGGAGTGAGAGAAAAGTGATTGTGTCCGTGCGTGCGATTTACTCAAGCGTTAACATAACTCACCTGTAGGTGAAATATTGGTATATAAAGCAGAGGCGGATTCAAGAATATTTCGGTCCTTAATACTGTTCATACCAAGTAAAATAAAACTAAATTAATTGCATTAAATTAAATTGAATAACTAAATTATTTACAAATAATATGTAGTTGTAACTTCATAAAAACTTACTATATTCAGTTATATTCAGTGTTGTGTAAACTGAGTCTGATCTAGATTTATATAGATCTACAGTGACTGACGACCTTGGTACTAACTTTTCTAAAACTTTCACATATAGTTAAAGTGGTGTTGAGGAGAGTGAAAGGAGACATTAAGTTGGATATTCTTGTATGTTTATGTGTTCTGTGTTCGATGTTTACATGTTTTATGTGTAATTCTGTGTTGTGTACTTTATAGACTACTCATACTCAGTGTTGAATTCATTATTTCTGATTTAAATTGTAGATTTATTTCTTGTATAGATCTTAGATCTGATTAATTTATCACTTTTATTTCAGGAAGTTAATTTGATTTTTTTCAGAATTTTGCAGTTGATTGGATTGAATTAAAAGTTCACCTTGGAAATTATTTAATATTTTCAATCTGTCTTTTGGAGAAACCTGTTTGAAGCACAGTGAATTAAAGATATTTACACTAAATATTTGTTTCACTTTATTTCAGGTGTTTGTGACTAAAATATATTAGTAATTACACTGTTTCATATCCACTTGTCATTGACATTTGTAAATTTTGATATTGTTGTTGTTTAGGTTTTGGAATTTGTTAGAATTTTATGATGTTAAATTTCAATTTATTTAATATGATGAACATGTGAACCTGTTTTATGCATAACAACAATTGTGCGAAGTTTGAGAAACCAATCAGTTGGGAGGTCTCATTGAAATACAAGTCTGAAGATCAATACAGACAGTGAAAATACAGGTTAGTTATTTAAATATTCAACTATTGTTTACAAATTTTATGTGTTAACATGTGAAATATCATATCCTGTACATGTGTATTGTGCTTATACCTGTTGACTGTATACGGGTATCAAATGTTCATATCTTAGATGCATTGGTATACCTTTATTGTACTTATTGCACATATTCTGTGTATTCTTCTTACCATGGCATCTGGTGGTGAAGATGCATATGTGACTGAGAAAAAGGGGGTTACCCCTTTAGCTCAATTGGTAGAGCACCAGATTTATAATCCAGGGGCCCTAGGTTCGATTCCCAGCAGAGACAGTTATTTGTCTCTGTTACATTTGGGGGTAGAGATAAAAGATGCTTTGAAAGTTTTGAATGATGACCCTCAATACAAAGTTATCACAAAAGCAGAGTATGATACTCTGTTGGTAAAGAAAAATCTTACAAGTACTCCTAGGTTTCCTAAACCTATGACACCTATAGGTAGGGGAAATAATTTTCGATTTCCTGCCATGTCTTCCTCAGGTTTATTTCAACAATCACCAGTACCTGTTGGTAATAACACTTTGTCACACAATACTTCTGTAAATCATTTTAGTGTACCTAAATTACCAATATTTAGTGGTGCAGAGGAACCTAACAAAGGGGAGGTTACTTTTGAGGTTTGGAATTTTGAAGTCAAATGTTTGGAAAATAACAAGTTCCAGAGTACTTATTGTTACAAGCTATTAGAAATTCTTTGAAGGGTACTGCGCGTAGTATGCTGGTCCCACTTGGGGAAAATGCTACTATAACAGATATTTTGAATAAACTGGATGGTTTTTATGGAAATGTGAGTTCTAGCGAAACTCTTATGCAATCTTTTTATATGGCTCCAGGTTAGAGCAGATTTTATCAAGAGCTATCAGATATGGCCATGTTGAACTGCAGGCTAAGGATTCAATGTTGAGAAGTAAATTCTGGACGGGGGCTTAGAAGCCAACAACTGAAAAATTCAACCAGACATTTATATGACAGTATAAAAGATTTTCAAATGCTTCTCAGAGAGATAAGAAAGGTAGAACAAGAGGAGAGTAGTTTTGTCATTAAACCAAGTAAAAGTAAACTTGCTCAGCAGAATGTTGAGAAAGCTGTTGAAAATGATCTGCATAAACAATTAATGGAGTTAATGTCTAAACTCGAAATATTAGAGAAAAAGGTTGATTCCAATAATAGGAGATTTGATGAGACAAGTAATTTTGGATACAGGATTACTGGAATGAGACAAAATGGTAATAGAGCCAGAGGTCAGAAATGCGAGAGGCAATTATCCAAGAAATAGAGGTAATTGTAGAGGTACATTTACATTTCAACCTGCGGGTAGAAGTAATCTAAAAGAAGGAAATAATTTAACATCCTCTGTTGTAGGGCAAATGGAGGATGGGAATTTAAGCAGCCCTAATGAAAAAGAAAAACACAATAATTTTGTCAATAGATTTTGATTTGCTAATGAAGCAGAAATAAAAATCTGTGGTATTAGAACGAGAGCTTTTAATGACTATGGTTACTTGCATATCAGAAGAATTTTATAATTCATTAGATCCAAAACCCCAAATTCAAAGCATTTCAAATTTTTTTGAATGTTTATGGAGCTGAATGGACAAGCTTCCATATTGTGGATATATAGAGGCAGAGATATCTATACCTTATTTAATTGAACAAACCTTTAATGTACCAATACTGGTCACACCTGTGTCTAAATATAAAGAAAAGGTTCCAGTTATCGTAGGAACAAATATCATTAGACTTTGTAAAAGTGTACAAAGTTCCAATTCTGAATGGCCAGAAGCATGGAAATTGGCGAATTCCTTATATTTAGTAGTTACCAGTTAAGACCACTAATAGTGCGTCTGTAAAACCTTACGAGGTGAAAACTATACACGGAATTTTGAAAAATCCAGGTAAAATAGATGTTGCCATTACAGAGCACATGGATACAAATCAGTCAGGTAGTCTCATTGTATGTCCCAGAGTTGTATCTGTGGATAGTAATGTGACATGTAAGACTGTACGTATACCAGTACGAGTATGTAATCTGTCAGCAGATACTGTCAAAATATTACCTAAGTCGTTTTATTTTTCATTGAGTGAAGTCAAAGTTGTTGACACATGGAATCCAGAAGTTGATTCTACAGATACAGGTGAAGATTTTAGCAAATGACGAATTTGATCAACTTGATCAACTTTAACACTAGTCAATTGTCTGACAGTCAAATCCAAAATGCAAGAGTATATACTTAGCAATTGGAAGCATATATTTTCAAATTCAATCAAAGATTTGGGAAATACAGACCTTGTCAAACATGAAATTAAGTTAGTAGATGACATACCATTCAAAGAACCGTACAGGAGAATTCCTCCAGGTATGTATGAAGAAGTTCGTCAACACTTAAAGGATATGTTAGAAGCTGCTATCCGAAAATCAAAGAGTCCTTGGTTCAAATGTAGTTTTGGTAAGAAAAAGAGATGGATCTTTGAGATTTTGTATAGAAACGTCGCTAAACAACAAAACAATTAAAGACGCATATAATTTACCCAGGGTTGATGATACCATTGACACATTAATAGGATCTTTACTAAACTAGAATTAAGATCTGGGTATTGGCTCCGAGAAGAAGACAAACAATAAAACCGCTTTCACGGTAGGTCCATGGTTTTTACGAATGTAACAGAAAAATTTGGCTTAACCAATGCTCCTGGATTCCAGAGACTAATGGAAGCATGTATGGGAGATGCACCTCAAGGAATGTCTTATATTCTTAGATGACCTTCTTATCTTCTCAGAAACAGTTGAACAACATTTAAGTCGCCTTGAAGGTGTGTTTAAGAAATTACAAGAACATAACTTGAAATTGAACCCTTCTAAGTGTGAGTTTTTCATGCCAGAAGAAAACCATGTTGTATCTAAGAATGGTGTTCAGACAGATCCTGACAAAATTTTTGAAAGATTGGCCATGTCCAACAAATATTAAATCTTTACGTTCCTTTTTAGGATTTACCGGATACTATTTGTCAAGGATTACGCCAAGTTGGTGAAACCTCTAAATTGCTTGTGTCATCCCACTAACAAGGCCTCGAAAAAAAAACCAAGCGCAAGAAAGTTCCTTGGAAATGGGGTAAGCAACAACAGGATGCTTTTGAGAGTATTATAGAGAAATTAACATCCCCACCAGTATTGGCTTAGGCAGATTTCTCTAAGCCATTTATTGTTACCACAGATGCGTCTACAGAAGGTCTTGTGCCGTTTGTATCAGGTACAGAATGGTCACGAGAGAGTGATAGCGTATGCTAGTAGAGGTCTTCGCCAGAGCGAACGTAATTACCCAGCACACAAGTTAGATTTGAAATGGGCACTTTCAGACAAATTTCAATTACTTATATAGTAACTTTTGAAGTACGAACAGACAATAATCCCCATACGTATGTGACCACAACAGCAAAGTTAGATGCAACCAGTCATAGATGGCTAGCGTCGCTGTCCAACTACAATTTTACACTCAAATACCGCAGTGGTAAGTCAAATAGAGATGCGGATGGTTTGTCCCGCAGACCCCAAGAACACACAGAGTTATTTCCAGATGTTTAGAGCCATCTCGCAGGGTCATCTCTGTACCTACAATACTTTTGCCTATGCTGAGTCTGTGATGATTACAGATGATAAGGTGTTCCACCTATATCTGTAGATGGATATTAGCATCAATTGGGCAGTGGAGCAGAAACAGGACCAAGGTGCTACGGTTATTGACTTGGTAATCAAGGGAAGTACTAGGAATTAAATTAGTCGGTATACTCCAGTTGTTCAGAAATACTTAAGAGAGTGGTGTAAACTTCGTATTGTAGATGATATTTTTATATAGAATATCTAAAGTTGATGGACATGAGGTTAAACAGATTGTGTTACCTCATAGTATGAGGATCGTGTATTTAAGGGCTTCATACTGATATCGGTCATCCAGGACGTGATAAAACCCTGTGGCTGTTTAGAAACAGATTTTATTGGCCTGGTTTGGACAATTTTGTCACCAGTAAAATTGAGTCTTGTACCAGATGTATATGCTGGAAAACTCGATGTACACCGAGTGCTGAATTGGTAAGTATTCAACTTGTAGACCTTTGGAACTAGTTTGTATAGATTTTTTATCATTAGAAACAAGGTGGTTTTGAAAATATCCTTGTAATCACCGATCATTTTTGTCGGTATTCAGTTGCTGTACCTACCCGTAATCAGACTGCTAAGTGTACTGCAAAAGCCCTGTTTTACACAATTTCATTTACCATTATAGCTTTTTCTTCACATGACCAAGGCAGAAATTTTTGAGAGTACTGTAATCAGGGAATTGTGTAAACTTTCAGGTATTAAGAAATCCCGTACTACCCCATATCACCCAATGGGCAACGGTATGGTTGAACGATTCAATCAGACACTCATTAAGATGTTTAAGTACATTACAGGATGATGAGAGAAGTCAGACTGGAAAAGTTACATTGCTCCTCTTGTACATGCGTAAATGCTACCAAACACGAGACAATGGATTTTCTCCTCACTACTTGATGTTTGGGTGACCCCAGGCTAGCTGTCGATGCTTATCTTGGTATTAATCAGCCTGTTGAGAATACCAGTACAAGAGAAACATATGTACAGAAGTTTTGAAGAAACGATTACAGTTTGCCTACCAAGTTGCAATATCTGAAGCAGAGAAAAGGAGTTCCAAGTACAAGTGTTTATTGATGCAAAGGTGAGAGATTCAAAACTAGAAGAAGGCGACAGAGTTCTGGTAAGGAATGTTGGGGTTAAAGGCAAAAACAAGTTAGGCGATAAATGGGGAAAGGAACCATATGTGATTGTTGATATACCAGATGTCCTCTGTTTATAAGGTCAAAAGGGAAAATGGACAAGGTGAAGTTAGGACCCTACATCGGAACCTTCTACTTCAATTTATGGCGATTGAACCAGATTTTTCACCATGTAAAACAGTAAAACCTAAAGAGGCAAGGAAGTAAACTATGCAAAAGTCAAGGTAAAGACACAGATTCTGATACGAATAGTGAATCAGAAGACTCCGGAGAGAATTCTAGGTATATAATACCAGCAAGACGTACAACAGGCTGCAGACAGGTTGAACCTTGCAGATTTCAGAGTCAGGTTTCTGACCATGTTACGAATAATTCGTCTCATGCAAACCGAGAATCTGTTGTCGCTAATCTTGAACCAAGATTAATAACTCCAGATGTACACAATTACATCGAAGTAGAACAGTGTAGTAAATAATTCATACAATGGATTGAATGTAAGTAGTCCGTCAAGGTAATGGAGAGACCTAAGAGAAACCGTAGACCTCCAAATCGATATGGTGAATGGGTCATGGCTATGGGTACTTCAGTACAAGATTACAGAAAGTGAAGTTTTTGTCTAATTTATTTCCTTAAATGTAACAATCTTGAAGACCTTGTAAATAACAATTTTTATACATTGATACATATGGTAAATTGCCTAATTTTATATTTTCAGAGCTGAACTTGAGGTGATAACTGCAGAAACAGTTGTTTCCCTTTGATAAATTTTGTTTGTGTGAAATATTATGGCATTAAATATTCAGTAATCATTGATTTATTTCAGTTACTGTGTTTAAATTCAATGTTACATATTAAATAATCTGAATTCATGATTGAGATTTTATTCAGATGAAAAATTTTCTTGACAAAATGATATTTTATTTCAGTTTTTCTTTCATTTCTTTTGTTCCAGATATGTGAAGGAAATGCCAGGAGTCATTTTTTCCAAGAGGGAAGAATGTCATAGGGACAAAATATTAATTATATATTTACTTAATGATTTTAATATTTTGTAATTAATTTGTCTGCCAGTATTCGTCTCCGTTTAAGTCCGTAGTAAATTATTGTTTACTTGTTGTTAGTCCGTCACTGTATGTTATGTGCTCTATTGTCTATATTGTTATGTCATGTGATGTTACGTATTCGTATTTTGTTGGTCGAGAGTTGTTAGGTCCAAGTAAGAGAGTGGTCAAGCAAGATTTGTATGAGTTTTCCCGCACTTTTTAACTAACTTACGACATTGAGATGAATGCATCAGAACAGAAAAGATGTTTTAGCGGTCAATGTCTGAATAAGTTCATTTATATGGTCACCTTCTTGTATAATAAACGGTGTAAAGAATACAAAAGTTATTTGTCTTTCCAAGAAGTTCAAAGAACCTGTGACACTATCAAGATCTTATCTGAAAATATGCAAAAATACCATAAGACTTGAGTTAGGATAACATTGATAAAATGGTCCTAAGTTTTGTATTAAGATCAAATAAGTTAACACTTACAACATGAGATTTTTAAAAGACTCATGGTAAAATGGGCCCAAAGTTATCAGTCTTGTCCAGAAAATACTTCTGATGCCCAATACAGAAACAACCATTACCAGATCAACATGACCCATCTAAACAATTGTTTGTTTATCTGTTTGTTTTTAAATCTATTTACTGCTAAAGACACATTTGGACTGGTCTAAGTCTTTGATTTACAGAAGAGTCCATTATTTTTCAGGGGTTGATGAGTTAATTGTGTTTGATTCGACACTTGACAATTTTCCAATTATACTGTAGCGGCAAATTTTTAATGATGGAGAAAAATCTGTGATTACTAAGTGCCCAGAAAAGATACCTATGGCCTACCACAAGTTAACTGGCAAACCAAAGGTTCAAGTGGGCTTTTCTGATCGCCTTTTGTCCATCATCTGTCCGTCCGTCTGTCCATAAACTTTTCACATTTTCGACTTCTCCAAAACTGCTGAAGGGATTTTGATGAAACTTTATAGGTAGCAAGTACTCAAGGTTCTGTACCAAGTTTGCTCATTTCGGCCCGAATGGCTCAGGGGTGGATCCAAGGTGGGGCAAAAAAGGCCACAAGGGGGTACCCCTCTTTAAAAACTTCTTCTCCAGAACCGCTGCTTGAACTGAAAAACTAACTGGATCTGAGTGATCTACATAGATGTATGATTCTAGTTTGTTAATTTCGTCGAAATTGGAAAATAAATTTTTGACCCGTTTTTGACATCTTTTTAGACTTTATAATTTTCATTCATTTTTGTACGATTTCTTTGATTTTCTTACCTATTATTCATTATGATGCATTTATTTTATGTGTTTTACCTGTGGTTTGGTAGATAAATGCTTTCCTGAACGAATTTTAATGAAATGTAATTTTTTGAATTTTTTATGAATTTTTAAAACTGCAAAAATTAAAGGGGGGGGGGTAATTTTCCACATTTTCGACTTCTTCTCCAAAACTTCTGAAGGGATTTGGATGAAACTTTGTAGGAAGCAAGTACTCAAGGTCCTCTACAAAGATCGTCCCAGGGGTTGAAACCAGGGTGGGGTAAAGGAGGCCCTGGTGGTATCCCTCTTTAGAAATCTTCTCCTCTGACCTGAACCGCTGCATGGATTGAAAAAGTAATTCTATCTGAGTGATCTACAATGATTTGTGATTAAAATTTGTCAATTACGTAGATGTAGGAAAATAAATTAGTGATGTGTTTTTGATGTCTTTTTACACATTGTCATTTTCATTTATTTTTGTATGATTTTTTTTTTATTTTCATTTATTCATCATGATGCATTCATGTAAAGTATTTTACATGTAATTAGGTAGAGAAATGCTTTCCTGAAAGAATTTTTCTGAAATTTTATTTTTTTGAATTTTTAAAACTGCAAAAAGTACCGGTAGGAGGGAGCATTTTATCACACACTTCTTCAAAACCGCTGAAGGATAAAGGAAGCAAGTACGGTATCCGAGCTCCCCTGAGAAGTTTATGCTTTTTGACCAAATCAATTCGGAAGTGGATCCAGGGTGGGCAAATAGGTCTCAGAGGGTACACCTCTTTGAAAATCTTCTCCAGAACTGCTGCATGGATTGAAAAACTAATTGCATTTGAGTGATTTTTATGGATGCAGGATTCAATTTCCTGTTTTTGGAATAAATTGGAAAACTAATTTTTGGTATATATTGGACATCTTTCCCAGCTTTGTCATTTTCATTCATTTTTAAGTCTCCTCCACTCCTAAGGAGTGTTAAAATACATGTAATTTGTAAATTTGAGATTCCCATATTTGTAAGATACCAACACAGTTCAGGTGAGCGATGTGGCCCATGGGCCTCTTGTTACAAATTTAGCTTGGGTACCAGCATAACTCAAACCCACATGGTCTAGAAGAGAGAGACTTAATCATGTTTTTAAAAGTGTGATGCTCTAATCACTTGGCCACAGAAGCTCCACACTTTTAAAAGAAAAATTCTTGGCAAGATGAAAACACCATTTTGAATTAACAAAATATCACACTTAAGTGACACACTTCATTGTTTATGCCCCAACTCCACACTGGGTACTTGTACAGAGGCCCCTTATCATAAGAATTACATCTCAGGCCACCATTTTGGATGGCAAATATTATTACTACCAAGTTACTGCCTTACTTTACTTATATTTCTTTTAGTTAGATTGATACAAGATTAATTATTATAAAGTCTATGTGATTTTAAGGTTTACGGTAAGTTTAAAATGTGCTAGCATGGCTAATGCCTCTGCAATATATAAACAGCTGTAAAAATTTTGAAACAACAATTGTATTAAGATAATTTCTGAATCAATTATTACAATGTCTCTACCTATTCTCATGCATTTACCTGGACTATTTCTAGAATTCCTCATGATGTATACAAGTGCACAGCAGTTAACGATATCAGTAAGGTTATTGGTATTTCATTACTCGAAAGATATCAAATATCACAAACACAATATGTTGCCATAGTTATCATAACATTTACATGCATTTTTAACATGTATATCATAATTATGTATATTGGTTTACTCTGTAATTTGTGATAAGAATCCCAGTCTCTAGTGAATGTCACCACTTGTGATAATCATGGGGTAGAGGATTCAACTCACAAATGGGAGGTACTGGGTTCAATTCATGGAACTGGATCATACTAAAAACCTTTTTTAGAA
The DNA here is from genome assembly GCA_030159075.1 of Atrina japonica. NCBI lineage: Eukaryota > Metazoa > Mollusca > Bivalvia > Pterioida > Pinnidae > Atrina > Atrina japonica. The sequence goes on from BROG01000009.1 coordinate 1,841,025, forward strand.
AAGAGATGGTAGCGAAGGCTATGCTCAGCAAACGAAGTGAAAGAAACAGATCTTTTGGATTAGACTAAAAACCAAGGTCTCTTGGCATGGAAAAAGAAACCCTCACTGCATTGGCATTAGTTCATAGCACAGGTCCAATATAGTGGCACTTCATTTAAAGCTGTTATCATTTCCTTGTAAGTGAAATATTCTTAGTGAGATGTAAAACAACGATAAAACACATAAATCTAATAAATAACCCATATCTTTTTTTCTTTTTTTTTTTTTGCCCCGGCCACTAGGCAAACAGGGCATCTAATGTTCCCATGACCGCCTGTCCATCGTATTTTCATTTCCAACCATAACTTTAGTTTGCTTCATCCACATTTTTGAAAACTCGTACATAATGGTCAAAACCACAAGATGTGTACATAGTTTGAATTTGGGCAGTGAGCGTTTAATGATCTAGAGTTATGCCCCTTTATAACTTGGACACTTGTTAAAAAAAAAGATTTTGTTTCTGCACTGTCATTTTATTTTAACTGATCCAAATTCTATAAAACTCAGACATAATGCTAAGAATGACAAGATGCAGACAGAGTTCGAATTTTGGCAGTGAGCATTTAATGTTCTAGAGTTATGCCCCTTTATAACTTGGACTACATGTATTGCAAATTTTTTTGTTTCTGCACTGACTCTTTAGTTTAACTGATCCAAATTTTAAAAAATGATAAAAAATGATAAAAACCACAAGATGCTGAGAGTTGGAATTTGGGCAGTGACCATTTAATGTTCTAGAGTTATGCCCCTTTATAACTTAGAAAATTGCAAATTGTTTTGTTTCTGCACTGTCACTTAAGTTTGACTGATCCAAATTTTATAAAACTCATGCATAATGCTAAGAACCATAAGATGCAGACATAGTTCCAATTTGGACAGTGAGTCATTTACTGTTCTAGAGTTATGCCCCTTTATAACTTGAAAAAATTGCAAAAACTTTTGTTTCCAGGCTACGATATCAAATACTGCATGTACCTTAAAAAAATATTTTCAAGTTTACAAGCCAGCTTGAGCGAGGGGCATTCATGTCCTCAGATACATTCTTCTTTTATTCAAAACATTTGTTTTTCACTGATATAAGTATATTTTTATTTTGACGACTGTTTGCTTTCCAAAAGTACTTTGAAATTTATGTTTGTTTGTTTGTTTATTGTTGTTTAACGTCCCACTCAAGAATATTTCACTCATATGGAGACATCACCAATGCCGGTGAAGGGCTTCAAATCTTGGCCTATGCTCGGCACTTACGGCCATTGAGCAGTGAGGGTTCTTTAACGTGCCGACACCTACTGTGACACGAGACCTCCAGTTTTTACTGTCTCATCCGAAAGACAGGAAACCAACCTGCCACCGGCGGGATTCGAACTCACGACCTTTCGATCCAGAGTCGAGCGCGCTACCGACTGAGCCAGGCTGGCTCTTGAAATTCATGATTTATAGTGACTTGGACTATAGCTGTGTTTGCCAAAAAAATTAATTTCAAATTTTTCTGCTTTTACTACTTGTACTTGATGAACAATAACAAATCGCACAGGCGTAAAAATCTTATATTTCTATATATATTTTGTGAAAATAAGGTCAGGTCCAATGTGGTATTCATATACCAATAGTAAAGGTGAGTTAATCAATTGCAATTTGCAAAGTGCCAAACCTGGGTTTCTCAAGCAATTTTCATAAAATACATGTATATAGGAATTTAAGAATTTTTATGCCAGTGTGTATCTTCTTTTTCTTATTGTATACCAATCTTAAGTAGTTTAAAAAATGGAAAATGTTTCCAAAAAAAACACGGCTAATGCCCATTTAAAACCATATGCATAATGAAAAAGCCTTTATAACCCTTTCACCCCTTCATATCTAAATGGTATGCTCTTTTCTATTGTTTTAGACCAGTCCATAATAATTTATAGTAGTTAATAGGTTAATTTGATATTTTTCTGTATTGCTTTTGTAGAATTCATGTTTAATAAATACATTACTGTAAATACGGAAATTTTGCAGGACCTAATTTTCGAATGCCGATTTATCATACCTGTTACCATAAATTATTTCGATTAAAAGATTTAATATTTCGCGGATTAATTTTCGCGAATGTTCCCCATTTCGCGATTTTGAAACTAAACTATTATCACACTTTATTACGCAATAATTTTATTTTCGCGAGTTAGAGCTCTCGCAAAATCACTCGTAAATAAAATTCTCACAAATAAAACCGGATTTACAGTATTCATAAAGTACTCGCAAAGTATCCGAGACACTTTGATAGCCCTCTATCTTTTTTTATTCCTGGTGATGTAAACTTTAACACAATAATACCAAGAATGTCTGATTTTTTTCAACATAAAGAAACTTTTTATGATAACAAAAATAATTGATAAATAGAATTTTATAGATTTCTGTGAAAAAGAATCTTTAAAGAAAATGTTCAATAAATCTGAGGTAAATCGGCACATGTTTAGAAAACAAAACACAAAACATGAGTCTAAATTTAATTATAGCAGGGGTGACAGGCAACTTGCCGACACAAAAATATTAAAACTTCAGTAATGCATGGAATCCATGCAATACAATACATTGTTTGTACAAACTATTATTTATTTAAAATAGACCGTATCGCTTTTGTTTTTGACGATACCCAGATGTACCACTTTACCTGGGTAGACTTGTTTTTAGGAATTGTTCACGATTAAGCAGACTTTTAAGGACAAGGTTAACGTGATCCACTGTAGGGTACGTTTAACCTGTAAAATGGGTCACCTTATTTTCTATTTTTGTGCACACAAGAGTTGCTCATGCGTAAATTTTAATCGAAATTTTCACCATACCAGAATTGCTCATGCCTAAATTTTAAATGATATTTTCACTATACCTGGGCACGTATTGAATCCATTTCATTTTACATTATTGTTTCAAAAATTTGGCAAAACGTTAAAATGTTTGAACGGAAGATTTATTATTAAAGAAATCTCAGTTTTACATGAACTACACTCTCTTGATGTTGGCTACCATGGGTTGATGTGGCTATCCATGCTGGGGATGGTAGGGGGTCTGATTGCCAGACCACCCTCTCTGCCACAGAAATTGCTGTCAATTCAAATTTTTGTTAAAAAAAACTTAAGTAACAAATTCCCTCTCATGACAAGCATCAGATTCAGACTACTATGAAAATATACAGTAAAACCTGTGTATAGGGGCCAGAAAACATTGGCCTTTATGTGCAGATGACCCTTATTCACAGGTTTAATTTAGTTAACGTATGCAGTCATAGTACTTTTCAAAACTGGCCTTTATAGACAGGCAATCCTTATATAGAGGTGGCCACTATAGCAGGTTTTACTGTATGTGTATTCTCATTACAGTTTTCCCATCACTGGTTGTATCTCGTTACAGTTATCAGTGTCCGACACCATAAAACTTGAGAATTTACTCAAGTCTGAGAATATTCTCAAAATGGCCAGCTCATCCAATCAAATTTCAGGATTAGCCAAAGTTGAGTAAAATTTTTAGACTTGGGTAATTCTCAAATTTTATGATGATGGACCCAGGTTGTCTGTCATGTCAGTGGTCTTATGACTGGTTGTCTCATGTTAAATGGTCTTTCATTACAGTTGTCTTATGACAGATACATCTTTACCGTTGTCCAATGACTGGCTGTATCTCATTACTGTTGTCAGGTTGTCCCTCATGTCAATGGGTTCATGACAAGTTGACTCTCTTTAGAGGTTTCTCATGACAGGATGTATCCATGGCAGACTGAGTCTCGGGAACCCTTTTTCTTGACCTGGATGACCATACCTACGGGTATCAAGTGAGGAACAAAACGATTTCCCCATTATGCTTCATTTTTACCGAAAAGTGAATAGATGCATCCGTATGCTAATCAAAAGGTTACTCCGCCCCCAACCCCTCCGCCAAGTTTTAAGAATTGAACTAGGTCCTATATATAATGTTAACAAGTTCTGTCAGTAATTGCTGCCTCACCGTATTACAGGTCTTAAAAATGTCCATATACCAAATGAAATAAACATGATTATTTAACGAGAAAAGTTAGAATATTAAATTATTTCTTTTGCGTGGTATTTAGTCACATGTTACATCTCCCTCTCAATAAAAGCAGCACGATGCCATAAAATCATATGAATGGATTATACAGACATTTAATTAGGTGAGAAAATGTTCAATATTTCTGCAAATTTTATTTTTGTTCTGTCATGTAAAGTAGTAGGCCTAGTGGCAAAAGTTTTTGGAAATTTTTGCTGTGACCTCTCTACTGTAGAATTAATATTTTTTCCTTACAGTGTTATCCTCGTAAATCATTACCAGACACATTTACTCGGGTTATAGCGAAATTTAGAATGTCTTCTCATAATTAATTGATTGAAAATGATCGATATACAAACGTACCCAGAGAATATGTTTAAATTGTAATGCTAACATCATTGAAGATGAGTATTGGCTTTATTTGTGTGTGTCCAAAATCAAACAATTTTACTACAGAACTCCGTCTATGTTTAAACTGGTCCAGTTACTTTCGGCTAACAACAGGAAAACTTTATGCAATCTATCAAAATTTCTTACTCGAGCATTGAAACTTAGATGCACTAATTAATGTATTATTGGTTATTTTATTTACATGGCCATACCTCCAAAGTTCAATCCACTGATTACTTGTATATGTATTTCATTGTATATATGTTTGTATTTGTAACAATAGTGTGTATGTTGCGCCGATTGGCCGAAAGGCTAATGAACTACATGTATACTATACTATACTATACTATACTATTATTAGTATTAATCCCATACGCGAGTTCATCTAGAAGCGATGTTTACAAACAATACTATATACAACAATAATTCGGGAACTGGCCTCTCCGTTGTGCCGCATGAGTAACCATTTTTCATGTACACGCGACATTGGTGCCACGTGTTTGCTTGCGCGTTTTCGGCCACAGAAGACGTGATCAATAGATGCAATACATCGAACATTCAGAGGTGGACCCAGGTGTGTGTGTTTGTGATAAAGAGAATTAGATATATATCCTGTTATGGAAATTATTTTTAATAATATGTTGATTCAATAGATGTTGAAGTATATTAGGTAATTATCTATTGTTAAACAAAATAATGTTAGGCAAAATTTAGAAAGGAGTAAATTTAAACCAGATTTCAGATACAGAGAAATTATGACTCGAATTTGTCTTTTACATGTTGTAAATGTATGTTAAGTCATTGTGGGAATGATTATGGAATAAATTGCATTTTGCTTTGCAAGTCGTAAGGGAATTTATTGACTATATTTTAACATTATATAACCAGCTTTCTAATATTAACAGAAACATAAAACTCACACACACACACACACACACACACACACTCTCTCTCTCTCTCTCTCTCTCTCTCTCTCTCTCTCTCTCTCTCTCTCTCTCTGAGACACACATGCGTATTTCTCTGATATCAATAAATCGATTTTTTTTAAATATTAAAACATACTGATTTTTAATATTAAAAATTAAGTCATATTGTTTAATATTAGAAAATGCTTTTTGATATTAGAAAATAGGGAATAACTTCCCTAATGGCTTGCATATAAATGTCAATAGCATTTACACTAGGTGATATGACTTATAACCAGCGATATGTAAATCACATGTTTTGTTAGGCTTTATATATCGCTGATATAACAAAAATATCTGATATAATGTATTCAAATTAAAACGAATCAATAGATATTTATTTTAATTGTTGATATTTACTCGTACTGTAACCGCCAAAACTCTAAAACGGCAACGACTGACAATACTAGGGAACATAATTATACGATAAACGCTCATAGCGATGCATGTGCATCCAGTTCTACATTTCATCGGGGAATAAAGCTACCATGAGTAGGCCATGTGAAGATCACGCTCGCTGCTAATGGCAGATAGCCAATCAGGATGCGTGGAATTTTACGAAATATTCTATCGATCAACAAATACGTTTAAACATAAAGGAGTGTTTACGCGCTTTAGTAAACATTATTTCTACAGCGCTCAGAGAGTAAACACGCTGAACTCGCTGCTACAGTATCGCTCAGTATTTTTATATTATCTTGTTCTATAAAATATCAAAAGTATTCTCTTGATTTTAAATATGCCAATTTTAGGAGATATCAGCCAAACTCTTGATAATATGTGGTCCATGGAAGACGAAGATGCTAGCTTTTTAGACAGGCTATCATTGTATGCAACATTGAGACCAGGCGATTTGAAAGACCTAGGACTCTTACATAAGAAGCCGAAGAAGACAGAACACAAATTTCGACAGTCCCTACAGGATCTGTTCCGGGGGCCCCAAACACAAATATTCTCCCCAGATGACCAAACCCCTGTTATAGAAGAAAAAGAGGAGCAGACGTCCTCCTGTGAGAGTTTGAATGAGCACGTTGTCGTGGTCCATGGCCAGGATATACAGGACCTGCCGATAGAATATCAGATCAATGGGTTGAGGGAACATGAGATGCCCGTAAAAGGTAGGCTGAAATTGAATATTTGTCAATATTAAATATATAAAGGGTATCGGGTCTGAATTATCTGGAAACTTTCTTTTCACCATTTCGTTTGTTTATAATATGTAACTGATGATTCATAAGCCATTATTCAGCCTCTGGAAAAAAATAGTTACTTTAATGTATCACGAATATTTCACAACATAAATATATGTATTACAATATTGGACACTGGCTTTATATATAATTTTGATTTCTGTAATAAAAACACCTTTCGCATTCAGTCTGTTTACCCGGCAGTTTCTTTCCCCCGTTTTCTCTTATTACGGATATTTCAAAACGGCATAGGTCTACGTACGTATAGCTGTCATTAGCCCACTACTGATATTTTCAATAGACTTGATTTAGTTTTGCATTTGATATCCAAATTTGTAAGATAATCTAGAATTAGACAAGTGAACCAAATTATAAGCTATCGTTATACGTAATGGATAATGAAAAGGCATTACATGTCAATATTACTATTTTGTCATATTTTTCTGATTTGCATTTTTCTGAGTCATACTTGGTCTACAATTATATCTCGTATTGCCACACATATTTTGGGATAAAATCTCGCATTCTCGACTGAGCAAATTTGGTGTTTTTATGTCAGAAATTTGTATGATTAATGCTTTTCATTCAAAAGTAAATCTACATTTCGCATTATTCATTTACTCAATGTTGAAAAGTTTACTGAAGACTACATTGCTTGACGAACAGACAACGCTGCAAATGGATAAACTATCGGAAACTAGTCAGAGCAGACGTCTGTTGCTATAACAACAATCTCGTCGCGCTTGCGTGATTTGATATTACGATCCATTTTCTTTTTTTTTTATAAATGTGAATTGTGAAAAAACCTATTTATCGCATTTCACTGTATTGATTTACCAATTTCAAGTTCTGTAAAGATTTATTGTTCATGGATATTGCTCGCATTATATAAATCCATTGCAGCGTTGACTTGTATATTGTTGTGTACTTAAAAACGACAGATACCAGTTTATCATTTAAAAAGCAAGGAATGTTGAGAGTCATTTTTAAAAAAAGAAATACAAAAACTCTCCGTCGGGTAATTCTATTGTTATTTCATGTTATTGCTCCTTTAATGTTTTGGCTTCAAGTCTATATAGGCCCTTTTATCATGAATACCAGCTAAAGGTGGTAAATTTTATAACCGCATTCGCACATCAAATAAAAAAAATCAATGTAGAATTGAAATTTTATATTTAGAATTTACTGTAATTTCATCTAAAATTTTAGAACCTGCGGGAGATTTTATTTTTTACTTCAAATACATAGATATGAATTTCCTTGTTGTCCTGCAACTTAATACAATTATTAGGTTCCATAACAAAATTTGAATTGAGTCAATGTGTTTCGAAAACTTTTGAAACGACCACCCCCCTGAAATGTACAATCATCTTGCAATACAGATACATAAAGATACCGACATGTGTGATATCTACTGAATCAGTATTTGCAGAGATGAATACCACGTGTTATTGATTATTCAGATGCTATTTATAAACATAAGTACCTCCAGGCAGTTTGAATTTATCAAAGGAAGTTTTGAATTTTTCATCAGCAAATCGCAGTTTACAAACCTTATCTTTAAATAGTAACATTATTTCCGTGTTTTTATTAATTCAGTACTTGAAACACCACAATACTTTACAAAATGATTACCCAAATATTTTGTATTTGGTAATTTAAACAATTTACAGGTAAAAAGTATAAAAATGTTCAATGAGAATTCAATATTAGTTACGGGTATTCAGAATTTAGCAAAGGGTCTGCTTATTCCTTTTGGTCAAGTATGTATATATATATATATATATATATATATATATATATATATATATATATATATATATATATATATATATATATATATATATATATATATATCACAAAGTAAATTTAAAAATAAAAATAGGACAGAAAAATTAACAACTACTTAATCTATCTCCTATACTTTACTCCTTGCTTTAAAATGTAAACTGAAACTTGACACAATTACGACTGTGAAACTTGAACTTGACACAATTACGATTATTTGTACCACGTTTATGCAGTAAATTATTTCACAAGAGATATAGAAAGGAAAATGATATGATAATATCCAAAGAGAATACTCTTCGTTATAATAAATATTTTGAAAAATTGTAAATAGAATTTATTCAATTTAGCCACAAAAATTTACATGAAATTGAAAATTGATATTCCATTTGCAAATTAAAGTAAAAACAAAAACATTAAATCTTCTAATTATAATTTGGTTAATTGTTGTTCATGTTCTATCGGAATTTCTCATTCTGACTGTTTTTCGGCAGTGTTGAAAATAAAAAGACACTTAAAGCTGACGTGACAATTCTATTTGCTTATATGTACGTGGTATGTGCTATGACCTAGTTTTGTACTTTCAGTTTTTCTGACGATCGTCTGCTCCAAAGGCGCAGATGCTGGATGATTTTGTGTTTTGTATAGTAAGTGCTAACATTGTTGGTTAACATTTATGTTAACTGTTACAATTGTTAACTTAACTATTTACAATAATTTGAACTTGTAGTATCAGTTCAGCTACATTCATTGTCCAAATACATCACTCCCTATTACTCCTGTGGCTTCACCAATAAGATTGTTTTTGTATTTTGGACTTCTCTATTTGGGAAAGTGTGAGAACTATGTAAGGTGAAAATGTGAAACCTGGAAATAAAAACGATCCTTGCAAAGAAGTTAATTACCGTGGGAAAACTCTATTGGTTCGAATTACAGCAAGCTTGGTAACTTTTTCTTTTTATTAAAATTTTATCTAAAAATTCCTAAAATTTTACAAGGATTATTGTGAACTTCTAATACTTCATTAGTTTAAATTTTATTTTTACAAACAAATAAACATTTTGGAAGTAATATGTTAATGATATTAAGACACTGTAGAGTTTTTAATACTGAAAAAGAAATATGTTGCCTTGCTATCATTTTTTCGGTACAAGAAGCGAGTTTCAGGAGTGTTCGAATAGTATACTCGGAGAAGACAAAGACAACGCTCTCGCTACACAGCACTTGGGAGGCGTCATGGAACAGGAAGCTAGCAGACCAACGGGAAGAGGAGGAACTGTGGACCCGGAAACTATTCTAACACTTTTGATTCCGCACTAAATTTTAATGAGATTTTGTTAATCAGTAATCTATGATAATGGATATTATTTTGCGTTCCATGGTAATTAGCCAGCAAGGAAGGTTATATATGATGGTATGAATGTATGACGTAACTTGTGCTACATACGTCCGTGGATTTTAACGTACGTGTTATAGAGTACTTTGATCTCCGGATCATTCTGACTCACTCAGACGGTATGATAAACGTTCTTATTTGACTTCAATTTCACAGATATTCAACATTATCGGAAAATTAAAAAAATAATAATAATTTGCTTCGTTTTCTAGTAACGTGATAGAAATTGGAGAATTTAAGCCCATTTTGTTTGCCGTTATATATACTATGTATGAAAACTGTTAGACCTAGTTATTTATTCCCTGTCAATTTTGGCCGAACTTTCGTTTCCGTCATTTGGATATTAACGTTTCTTCAAACGTGATCAACAAAAATGTCGCATTAGCGATAGAGAATACAAATGTTCGAATACATTTTCAGCATAGGATGCATTCTACGTTGAACATTATAAAATTTTGTACCTATTCTTCTAACAAACCTTAAATTTTTTTCCGAGCACTGTCTTGTTCACTGAAAAAAGACGTTAATAGCGTCTCGGATATATGACGAATAGAATTATGAAGTGTCGCATGAATGCTTTGATAACGGTTAAGTGTCGCGAACGGATTTAGTTTGTTAAGTAAAAATTATCGTCGATTTTTTCGTATGGAAGTGATGTGAGGATGTCTTGATAGCTTTGGGGGTTCCTCGTCTTGTAACTACCAAATCTTCATATTTCCCTATTTTCTGAATTCAATTAACCAAATCTAGCATTTTCTAACATGATCATTTATGCTTGCATATTCGACAATCGTCTTGAGAATCGTTCGCTCACTGCCGCCTTTTTATTTCAGGTTTTTACGTAGACGAAAGAATCTGCCCAGGATTCACGTATAAAGTGCGATATGTTGGATCTGACGAGTGTGTCTTTAATGGTGAGTCCCGGATCCTCCAGTCGATAGGAATTGGCTATGGAAAGAGGTTGACCTTCAAAGGAGAGAAGCTAAATTTGAATGATTCCTACTTCTGGTCCGACAGTCATCCGGAGGGTTTTGCCTTTGCTATCCAAGCTGTCAAAAATGGCGACAAGTTTGTCATATATAATTCCGTGAATCAGGTTGTAGGTGATATCACTGTGGAAAAAGTTGAAACAGGACAATTTGAAGAATCCATGGAATGCGAAAATGGCCACGTGAAAAAGCTTGTCCGTGTCCGCTTTGGATGCATGACAAACTACCATACCCGCCATCATGGTGTCTTAATGGAAGTAAGCAATCACAATTACGAAGTAGTTGAAGGAATAGCGGAAGTGACGAAATCCAAGGGCTCACGTGAGGCAATCACTACCCGCATCGTAAATGTCGTATTGCCGCGTATTGGAAGCTGTTCCCTGTGGAAGGAAGTGTGATTACTCCACACTAATACTCAAAATCAAAACGTGCTCAAGCTGTGAGGTGAAACCTAACCGACTGAGGGAAGAATCTCCATGTTTAACCTTCATAATACAGCAGTATGCGTCCAATTGCCAAAATGTCCGTAAAACAGACAATGTGTGGAACATGCTGCTGTGCGGACACGGTATCAATGCAGACAATACAATGATGATAATAATGTTGAAATCATTGTCTATTTATTGTTTTACTTGTTTGTTTTATATGTTATTGATAGAGATTTTTATATTTTCTGTGAAATTTCAAATTAAAAAATTTAAAATATTCACTCGTTGTGTATCTTTTTCGCATTTGTTTAATATTCATTATTTTAATATTTAATATTAATATTGTGCCGTTTGGACAGTTTCATTGACATTGACTGCCAAATCATTTCATAACAATACACTCTAGCTTTTAACATTTCAAAGAGTGCTTCGGTATCGTTGGATCCTAGCGTTGAAGGCAGACCAAAAATACATAGTCATGTTTGGTGAATGATGAAAAACCAAGAACGTCGAAAATTAAGAAGCGATATCATGGTTTTCGATGAGTAAGCATCTCCGGAAATAATTGAATATGCTATTTTAAAAGTGAAAGTCGACATTTTGATATAATTGAATGTCTTTCAGAGATGTTAAACTTAGGTACTGGGTCAAGGCATGTACCACGCATGAAATATAAACATATCCATCACCTTGACCCGAAGTGAATGCATTTTGGTCCAAATTTGTGAAAAAAAAATACATTGGCACGCCGTCAATCAATGTACAAATTTTGAAACGTACCACCCTTCTATATTGGCGAGTCCCATCTGGAACGAGATATTAGGTCTTATTTTAGTTGCTCCATTCCGTCCAGTTTTGTGGAATTGTTTGTGCTCAGATCACATAACAACAACAGAAATGTGACCTAGGTAATTTCCGGTTTCGTAATGCTTATATTGACGACATTCAATGATATCTTGTTTCAGGTCATTTGAGTAGGGGGGAGTTAAACAAAATGTTCATTCTTGTAAAGTTGACAAGTGTTCCGCCTTTCCTTTAGGCTACAGCCTATTTCTCAAATCTTTTGACAATTTTCAAGTCGGTATGCTCAAACACGGTTCGTCAAAATAGAAATCATGTGATCCGAGTACAAACTATTCCAACAAAATGGAACGGAATGGAATAATTAGAAAATGGTTTATTTAAGTTTTGCTTACTTGATCTGTAGCAATAGCGTTTGTACGTCAGCTGATGATAGTGTGTAATAATCATAGTAAGAGTATGGCACCTGATCCCAGCTAATACTGGATTTCCAGTGTTCACCAGATTTGTATACTGTCTCCTGGACATCATGGAGATCAATACTTTTAATTCTGTGATTTTATGTTACCAAATTTAAACAGATAGTGAGTCCATACGGTAAAATACAAACAAATAAAGTCCTGGACAAACACGATCCTCTGGAAAGTCCAGAGTGGGATAAGGTGTCACGGGGCGTTACAAGCATCGTCAACCTAACGGACATACCCACCATGATTGTGCATTGAAATCCCTATCAAAACAGGGGAGATAACACATGGTCAAAATTCACATTGACGATTAAACAACCATAATGACTTTCTAACAAAAATAATTCGACATTTTAGGTAATAAACTACACACATGTACTAGTAGTATTATTTCCAAATATGACCATTAAAGGCATACAGGTTTTTTTTTCATTCACGACACTAACAACCAAACACCTGTACGTCATGAAATGATATTTATGAACATGATTAGCATATTAATCGTTCTAAAATTTGTTTTACATAGAAATGAACATTAAAAAAAATAATAATAAAATATTATTGTTATTATTTTTTATCTTTTTGAATGATCACAATTGAGGAACAGTTAATATTTCAGTCAATAAATTGACCAAGTTTTGAATACAAAAACTTCCATTCTAATTTTAAATGCACAGAATACTGGCTGCATGGTATTCATAAAATGAGGTTTTTTTTAAAAGCTGCTACAACAATTATTTAAATTACATACAATTTTTAAGTGTCTGGTAATTAGTTGTACCTAGTAATAAAATAATTGTTAATAACATATACTACCTGTGGTCTATGCCTATCTCTCTGCCCCACCACCTCCGTTTAACGAATTGTCAGTTACTTTAACCAAATTGCCAGTTGGCATCGTCCAGTGCTTGTTTGTTTAACGTCCCACTCCAGAATCTTTCACTCATATGGAGACGTCACAAAATGCCGATGAAGGGCTTCAGATTTTGGCCTATGCTCGGCACTTACGGCCATTGAGCAGTGAAGGTTCTTTAACGTGCCGACAACTATTGGACCTCGATTTATACTGTCTCATCCGAAGGTCGTCCAGTGCTAGTAACTGAAATCAAATTTTATTGCAAAGAAAAGATAAGTTTTTCCCCTGATTAAGATTCCTTAGCTTAATCGCGTCTTATAGACGAACAGCAAAGAAGGAAATAAGAATTAATGAGATAACTAAAACTTCGTCACATCAAACAATGAATAATAACATCAAATTAAGGTTAATATAAATAAAATGAAGAGCAATAACCACAGTGCTTTCATACGCATACTCAACAAAAGTACTATATACCATGACAGTCCTATGACATATTTGTAATTTTGTAAAATTCCAGCATGCACGGATGTTGTCATGCATGTTGGAATTTGACAAATTATGAATAACCAAACGAATAACAGTGGCATGTTTTTTGCGGCAAATGATAGCAAGACAAGAACTCAATGGAAAGATGCTCAACGGATCATTGACAGGAGAATCGACGGCAGGGGATTGGTTGTGATAACATTATCACATGTTTTGATTATTGCTGTATGTTGGTGCGAGATCAAATCAGTCAAATAACTCATGCAGTTATGACAACCACTCTATTGGAAATAATAAAAAGTCTAATCGAATGTAAAACGGATACAAGTTAATAAAACCCAGAACACATGGAAGTGCTCGACAATAAAAGGATAATATATAATGAAAATTCAATAACATTGCATGTTTAAAGATTGTTATACATCGAAATAAAATGAGTAATGAAAATAGATCCAGACTGCATTTGTACTAAAGCAAATAACATGGATGATAACATAACATCATATATTACTCCTCCGGATCCATGGCACCTGATCTCACCTCTGGGTTTTTTAGAGGTCCGTGTTTGTCCAAAGGTCAACATATTTTTATATTGCCTCCTGAGGATTTTAATATTAAAATACTTTGATATATCACATTGTGACAATATCTCCTTATTTATTTTCATTTCACAGCGGACTCAAGACGGATGTGTCCGGTCGGCCGGGGATATGTGATACTCTAGGACGTCTATTTATTTAATTTTTATCCATTTTATAACAATTAACAACCAAGTTTTACAATTTATATTGATGTACTGTATACAGGGACATTTTCGACCCGTGTTATTTTCGCCCTAATGTACTTGCAAACGGTTTCGCCCCGTTTTAAATTCGCCAAGACTTTTATTACTAAAATAGATGAATTTACTATTTTGAATTCGTCCAGTTTTGAATTCGTCCACTGACGATGAGGGCGAAAGGGGCGAAAATGTATACAGAATCTGATATTGAGGGGTGTTTTCTGCGGGAAGAAACCGGAGTACCCGGAAAAAAACTCGCGTATCCGAATTGGCCATGACTATAGTTCCATATCACAAACTCCTCAGTCCGATCTGAGGATCGTGCTCGAGTGACATTGGTGAGAAGCCGGTGTGGTAGCCACTGCACTACTCGGACATCCAGGGCAACGGCTCCGTGTTTGTCCAATATATAAATGTGTTTATGATTGTTGTATGGACTTAGCGACTTGCAAAACTAGTAAAATAAGTAGCGCCATATTAAGTATTACTACATAATAACCAATCACGTCGTTAAAGGCATACAGACATATATATATATATATATACACAAATGTATATATCGCAGGATTAGACCTAAATTTTGACTAAAAAATCTAAATTCATATAGCACAGTTTACATTCCATACATATCATGCATTTATTGTCTAGAATGATTGAAATACCCCGACGATTGATATTTTTTCCATCCATGAAAAAATCCTATGTTAACTCGACCATTATTCACAATTTATGTCTTTTTACAAATTACGACAATATGTTCCATTTAGGAATTTTAGGAACATCTTATTTGTATGAAGCATTGGAAATTTGAAACTTACAAAATACAAACCAAAAATTTCATTTTGACAGTTTGTTTGCCTATGATGACTTAAAAGACTCTTACATTGCATATCTTTATTAATCAGATACAGTACAATATAACAAAAAGAGAAGAATTTGCAATAACTATTCAGGAACTCCCTTATCATTATTATATTAACCCGTTCACCCCTGAATGTATTTGTAGTATGCTCTTCTCTATTGTTTAGGAACAGTATGTCATGGTTTGTAGGGTTGAATGGGTTAAAAATATAATAAAACATTACATATTTATAATATTCTGTCATGTTATTACTTTCTGGTGGAACATTGGATAAATCAAGACGTGAAAACAAGAGAGTTCTATTCAAAGCTTTATAATCCTTTAGTCATAAAGTCCAGTCCAAAAAGGTTTGGGAATATTGCTAAGTAGTTATGTTGTATTATTTATTTGATAGAAATGCATGGAGTAAAAGTATGATTGACTGTATTTCAACTGAATGATTGAAAGGGGTAGCTTAACTCGGAAACGCTTTGGAATACACATATAGGGAGGGGTATGCACCTTTGGTAAAAGCGGAATGGAACTCCTCTCTAATCTATCAGTTAGAATTGCATTTCAGACGGTTGTATAGTACTACAGGTTGGGAGTAACATGTACATGTACTTACTATGCAGTTCACCTGTGTCTAAAGTCCTATTTCAAAAGTTATTACGTTGCATATTTCCAAATGTCGTCTATCATCGAAGGTCACATAACAGTGATAATTCTATGAAGGATTTGTTATACACATGTTTCTAAACAGTCGGCGATGACCCATTTCCCTCATTGTAAAAATCGGTCATATTTGCCCTAGATTTGGATATCTAAACTTTGGAAGAAAAATTATGCAACCAGAGATACATTGCAGCATTCAACAAATGTTTCACCAAACATTTTATCGGGCCTCCTTAGAAAGGTTCATATAGTGGCTGAGGAGAAACATCGAAAGAACTGTTTATTCAGTTAGCGATGTACCTCAAATGTACATCTTTAGGGGCGTCCGTAGACGAGAACGGTTAGAGCATCGGGCTTTGAACCATGGAGTCTCTCACTTCTGGCCATCGCATATTCGAGCCCCGCTAGAACCTAAGCTGAGTTTCGAGAGAAAGTTTGTCAGTTAACATGCGGAAGGCCGGTTGTCTCTTCCGGGTACATTGTAACCGTGTTCTCTCCTCCACTATTAAAACCTTTCTGCCTCCGTATAATTGAAAAATTGTTGAGTGTGACATGGTACACCATTCAAAATTCAGTCAAATACAACTTTTTGAACACAATTCATATCAAATTTACAAAACCAAGATATATCTTGTACTACGACGAATACATGAGAAATTAAAAGATAATTATTTTGGCATCATTTACATATTTTCCACAACATGAGATTCTCACTGATTTGAATTCCTTGACATTCTCAACCAGATTTTTTTTAACATCAGTCTGAATCTGAACAGAATAAGCTGAGATAGCTATAAAAATGCTGGATTTTTCAGGCTTAGATAGCTATCAAAGAGATGCTGAGGTATCCAGACTGAGATAGCTATCAAAAGGAAGCTGGGGTTTCCAGGTTGAGATAGCTATAAAAATATTCTGGAATGCCTAAGCTTAGATACGAATAGATATCAAACAGATTAGCTATCATAGAATGCAGGAATTCACCTAGTGAAACAGAGTATATAAGAAAATTATTATACAAAATGACTTTTATCGATCACCATAATTGTCACTGTTGTCAATATAATCGTCGTTTTCATCATCACCACCACCATCATCATCATCATCACTATCATCATCATCATTTAATCTACAAAAGAAAAATAGACTAATTATAAATTTGTTTACACAATTTATGTGCAGGTTGGTTTGAGTTATTGAAAAATGACGGTATCGTAATACCCGATACTGAGCCATATAATAACTATACACCCGTATCAATTCCAAACAACAACTACATTTGCATCATCATTTAATCTACAAAAGAAAAATATACTAATTATAAATTTGTTTACACAATTTATGTGCAGGTTGGTTTGAGTTATTGAAAAATGACGGTATCGTAATACCCGATACTGAGCGTTATAATAACTATACACCCGTATCAATTCCAAACAACAACTACACTTGCACCAAATCATAGTACTGCAATGGACTAGAGCATCCAATCGAACACTCTTTTAAAAGAATATACTTTTTGTAGTTTTATAAACATTGCTAATATAGAAACTATAAATTCATATCATCTAGGAAGTCCTTTAAGAGTCCTCTGTTTGATATACAACCAGTTTGAGAGCCGCCCACAAATGTCAAGAAATCGTAACAAAAGGAATAGAAAGCTGGTAGTGTAGTCAGTTTTGTATTAAGTAGCAATCAAAATATAATATTTCATTTAAAACTCTTTTATTTCAGACGAAATTTAATATCTATGTGATATTTTAAATTTTAACATTTGTTTTCTTCCTTGCGTCCTTTATCTTTAAATTTTTAATTAGTAAAGGACACTTGATACAGATGTTTTTGTTCTCAAATTTAACTTCATGCCATTCAAGGCGTGGTCTTCGGTAAAGGTGCACAACTTGCACAACTTGTATCCATTAGAGCGGCGATAACCTATTAAACATATAAAGATCAAAGTATACAATTAAAAGGAGTTAATGACAATATATCGATTACTTATGATAATTACGAGTCCCGGGGGCCTCTGTAACCGAGTGGTCAGCGCAGGTTCGAGCCTCGCAGGAACCCAAGATGATCTTTTTTAGAAGGTTTGCCAGTTTACTTGCGGAAGGCCGGTGGTAATTTCCAGTATTCATAATCTGAAATGTTACTTGTTTAAAAGAAGACACTCGTTGAATCACCTATGACGATTGTAATATGGGGTTAAAACTGATATTTTAGGGTGAATTTATTGACAGAATACTGGCTTTGGGTTTGGTTTCTGGTTTTAACATTTTTTTTTAAACTTGTTTCTTTAGGTTTGCAGTTATGCAGTAAATAGTCTGGGATCCTGGCTAACTGATGCTAACGCTGTCAGTATATCGACGAAGGATGATTGGGTCAGGAAATGACAGGTTTGCGTTTTCAAAATGACTGACATAGTAAACCTGCTTAAACTGGGTTTACTGTATATTTTGTCGAGTTTGATAGTACCCGAAACATTATCTAATCTTCCATGAAACATATTTTTAAAATTGTATTGATATAACAAAGTATTGACACAAAATAACTCACCAGTCATATTTATACTGCTGTCTCTTTTGCCGCCGTATTTGACTGCTTTGGTCTGCATGTAGCCTAACTTATTGAAACCACCTCCAGTGGTAGTTTGATTGGTTTTGAGAACTATTTGGAAACTGTTCGTGATAAATGAGAAAACTGAATCTTGTTTCAAACCAGCGTTGTGTAATAAATGGGAGATTTACCAAACCATGTCCAGTTTATAGACGTTACTCTCATCCTTAGTTGAAGTTGGTTGCGGAATTACTGCAGGTTTGATTTTTTTCGACAGGGGAGCTAACTCTTGTATGACACCTGATCCAATCGCAGATTTTCGCCATTTTTTGTACATTGTCTTAGGGAGTTGTGTGTATGATTTAACCCTTTCAAACCTATTTTAACAGTACATTATGTTAAATTGTATTAAACAGGTCCCAGAAAAACACATTTAACAAACTGATGTTTTATTAATTAGGAAGATTACCTTCAATCATTACTAGAATTTAAGAATATCAGTAAAATATTGGATTATTGTTACTTGGAATCAAAGAATATTGAAATATTAGTGAACAAGAGATCGCAGAGGGATCCTGGCGCACACCATGGAATGTAAGTACCTGGGGTGTAGTGCGTCACGAGCTACGGGTGAGGTGCCACAAATATTGACCTGTGCTATGGACTTATACAAATGCAATGAGGATTCTTTCTCTCGTGATTTTGATTCATCAAGACATTCTTTTTATAGGTGGAAAGATCTCATCCTGGTAATTTATAGGAACAGTGTGATCACGAAAGGCCAGTCCTCGGGACACCATCGTAATTAACAATCAGAATCTTACCACCGCGGTTGGAGATTTCTTTATCCGCACGTGACATCGGATTTAGAAATAACATTAAAAAAAAACACGTCATGTACTCTTACATCTCATGTCGTGTATGTAGTATTTCATAGTTAGTAATAAGAGTATGTCCCGTTTATAGCTGTATAATTACATAAAGCTATCTTATCTATGTCAGTATCAGATCTGTGTTAATTTTTTTTCGGAAATTCCTATTATATAGTCGGCCTATAGCTATGTGGTTTTCCAACCCGTTTGCACAGAACGACCGAATCACAGCGGGCACTCACTGTTCTGAATTACAGATGTAAGTATCCGTGGAAATCTTCCCAGCGATGGGAATCCCAGCTCAGCAACAGCAGCAGGATCAGTATTGTGTTTGAACAATAGTGTAATTAGAAAAACATTTGAATATGCAGGCGATGTAGAGGCTTTAACCGTTTTGTGAATTATAGTGTTTACGAGGGACACCATATCCTAACAAAGCACACTGAATAAACTTCTGTTATAATCAATAAACCACAGCATAGGAGTTATTTTTTTGTACTGATTTTGTTGCATAATCTAGCAGCAATATATAAATGTGAACAGAAACTAGTAGATCTAGGTCCATTGTTCAGACCACACCACACCACGTTCAAATTTATATGAACAAAGGAAACAAGAAGATAAGATTGGAAAAAGTGTTTTTAAAAAATGATCTGATCACTTTCATGGATTTTGTATCCGCAAATTCAGTATAGGCATAACTTCAAAAATTACGTTAACATTGGGGAAAAAATAAAAGTCGTGTAAGAAATCCATACAACAGCAATAATCTCGATTTGGTCAGCAGATATATTTAACTTCGTACTTTAAATTTAAATTTACCCAAAGGATTAAAATAATTATTTTCATTTTTGATCTATGTAGATATAAATCTAAATTAAAAAATATATATATTTAGAAAGTTAGAGGTCTAACTTCAATCAACCGAAACACTTAACTGTTTGGGACAGACTGATTGATACATGTACAATTTGCCGATCGAAGACATTTGGGCTAAAATTCACCTACCCCCAACCCCAGTAGAGGACTAATCAAACTCACGTGGATATTTTAGCCTAAAATGCTAATAGTGAATACAACCAGCGATATATAAAGCTAATATATATAATATATATTAGGTTTATATATCGCTGATACAACTGAATATTGCATAGGCGTCGGAACCGGGGGGGCTAGGGGGGGGGCTTAGCCCCCCCACTTTTTTTTTTGCAAAGAAAGACATAGGTGTTAAAAATTGGGGCTGAGCCCCAGACGTTCTGGCGTGTGTATGTGTTTTAAGTTGGTTTAGCCCCCCCCCCCACTTTCAATTTGCTTCCGACGCTGATGTATTGTTTTTTCAAGTTCAAGTTTTTATTCATTCAGTATTTTTTTTTCGATAAACATAGACTAATACATAAAAATGTTTCTTTTAAAAAAATAAATACTGTACAACTTTTTCATGGGATGCAAATTTTTATCACTGATATTCAAAAAGCTCCAAGAGAAAGATAATAAAGTCCATTGTTCATATTATTAAAGGTATATCAGCGATAAATAATCGCTTGGTGTATATACTCGGAATAATGTTCCCTCAACCTGGAAATTCGCCTGTCCAGTATCTGTCCCTGGCTGACCCAGTTTCCGCACCTTTCATCGCCGGTTTTACTTTGGAAAATTATATCGTATATTTCCACCAATCAAATTGACGGTTTGTTCATGCTCTGTGCACGTGGTCACCATTAATGAAAACAAAACGGCATGCGGTTTAACTAAATTCGGATATACATTGTACATAGGCTCAAAGGTTGACACGAATTGACGATCTGACAAGTGTTTAATTTCCATTTCCACCTTGCTTTAACTTTCAACTAATTCCAGTCTTGGATCTTGGGTGAGTTGACTTAAAATACGTTTATCTGACTTCCTAGTCGGCGAGTATATTACAGTAATTTCATCAGCAACTGTACCAAGCACGCTGAAGTGAAGATGTTTTAATTCATATTTTGCAATTTATGCAGTAATATTACTGAAATTTGTACATATTTAATGCAAAGAGGTATTCATTCATTTGTCAAATGAAATAAATTTGACCTATTCAGAATATAAACAACTTATATGTTACGAAACATTTTTTATTCATTCAACCTTCTCGAACATGTCCTGTAGCTTAGTTCCTACAGTACAACTCAAAAGTAATAGGCGGTTGCGCCGATTCCTCTTATTCAATGTGCTGTACGTGTACAGTTACACGTTAGGTTTTGTTAGAGAACATAAGTACAGTAAAAGTGTATCGCCACAGCACTGTAAATAGACATATACGATTTAATTTAAAGTGTATGTTTTGGGTTTTTGTTTTTTTTCTTTTTTTTTTTTTTTTTTTTGTTTGTGTTTTTTTATTTTGCATATGCCATGTATGTAGGCTAATAAATCCTGCTATTGGAGTACACATATGCCTAAAATTAATTTCTTTGGAAACGCTGGGTAAAATCGGAGAAATTTATATGCCCCAGCTGGGACATATAAAATTCTCCAATTTAACCCAGCGTTTCCACAGAAATTAGCCTACAATCAAAGGGTACACCTTTATGATCATTTCTCCATACAGTAAGCTATATACCATGAATGATAGTGACATACAAACACACATATTACCAATAATTGATAGTACAGAAATGAATATGGTCTGTCATTATAGACCCTTTCACGATAACTGTGGTCCAGTAACTTTGAGTGGCAAAATGATACAGATTCGTGGAAAATGATGTCAAAGAAACAATCGGTTACTATAACGACTTCTATGTTTTTGCGGGTATCTGTATCATTTTGCCCCTCAAAGTCACAGCATCGCAGTTAATGTGAAAGGTCTATTATGAGAAAGACATAGACTTTTATTTGAAATACGTGTATATGTAGTCTACTGTGTATGTTGCGTACTGTAATCTGTATGCAATATGTGCAAGCATCCATTGTATATCTGTTGGGGGGTCCCTCAGGCCCATTGTCATTGGGGGAAGGATGTCCCCTCATTTTGGAAAGGGCATTCTCTCATTGGGGAAGGGTATCCCATCATTCAGGGAAGGGTATCCTCTCATTATGATTTTAGAATGAGAGTGCACACATGTTTGTTGCATGGGTATGTGCAAATTTTATAATATATGAGCAGTGTTTGTGATGATTGCATGTGTATATTTATGTACTGGTGTATGTGTGTATATATATGTGTGTGTGCTTTAATGTGTGTATTGTGTGTCTGTGTGCTTTAATGTGTACTTCAAAATGTATACATGTATGTGTGTACGTAGTCATTATGTATGTATAAATAATATGTAATTTACACACACACACACACACACACACACACATATATATATATATATATATATATATATATATATATATATATATATATATATATATATATATATATATATATATATATATATATATATAGTGAACTTTTGTTATATTGCTTTCATTGCTTGATTATTTCTGCCTGGTAATCAGCATAAAAAAAAGTAATAATTTACATAATTATATTGATAAAGTACATACAAGCCACAGCATAAACACAGGACACATATTGATATCTAATTTAAATACATAATACTACAAAATATGTACATATTAAGTATATTAACATTGTACATCATGTTGTATGAATTATGATATGAAGTGGCAGATAGATGGGACAATAATGTACTTGTTTATCAGTATATATCTGAGAAAAAAGGAAATGATTTTATATATATTATTGTACCAGTACATGTATATGTGATTATCAGTCTCTTTAAGCTCAGTCTGTCTCTCTATCTTAATCTTTCATTTTCAATAGAATGTTCATATCTATCTATCTATCTACATTGTTACCGTGAGTTCTTTTCTCCAAATTACTGAGTTTCAAAACACTAACTTCGACTAGGAAAACCTTTTTCAACACTTTATATAATAGAAGATACATATACACATGTGAACTATACAGTACGAACCCAACCTTGCAAAACTAAGTTAATGTACACGATCAAGTTGTAATTATATAAAATAGAGACAAAGAGAACAGATGAATTGAGGTAAAAAGAAGTAAATCAAATGTTTATCTGATAAACTATGGTCAAGCAAATGTCACATAGCTGTTATCTTAACAGTCTTCAGCAGAACACTTTAGAATTTAATCAAGATTAATGTGTTACTCCAATTAAACTTGTCTGGATACACTGACAGTGAAACCAAGATTATAGCACTTTGTATTAACAACATGTATCTATCTATCTGTCTGTCTGTCTACATATTTTATGTATCTGTCTTTCCGTGCATCTATCCATCTATCTACCTATCTATCTATCTATCTACCTACCTACATGTATCTATCTATCTGTCTACATATTTTATGTATCTATCTGTCTGTCTGTCCATTCATTTATCTATCTATCTATCTATATATCTATCTATCTATAAAATATGTCTTTATATGTATCATAGTATGTCTTTAAGAAGGAAATGTCATCTGTCCAGCTGTCTTTCTCTCTGTTTTAATTTAATTATCATTATTAATTACTCAATCATACTTGATCACATCTCGTAGGCATACACACACAACCATATACATGCAACAACTCACAGATAAGCCTACAGACACAACCACATACATGTACACACAAACACAAGTACACACCAGCATGAA
Source organism: Atrina japonica (assembly GCA_030159075.1). Classification (NCBI taxonomy): domain Eukaryota; kingdom Metazoa; phylum Mollusca; class Bivalvia; order Pterioida; family Pinnidae; genus Atrina; species Atrina japonica. The sequence goes on from BROG01000009.1 coordinate 1,865,240, forward strand.
CCCTGGGTCTGAAAATGTATCAGCCAAGTCATTGGCCAACTTCAATTTTCATTGGCCAAAATAAAAAATCCTTGGCCAACTAAAAATACTGACATGTAGGCTATAGTAGCCTACTGCTATTGGAAATTAATATATAGGGAAAAAAAAATACACACACAGGCACATGTACATGTACAGAAATCTCTGAGATACATGTATACATGTAATATATACACATTTGCCTAATCTAATACATCAAATATACATATTCACGTGTACAATTATTAACACATACCATACATACATATGTACATGTGTAATCATGTACAAAAAATGTATATAGATCTATACCCATACACCACAGATCTCACACATTGGTATGCTTCCTAGCTATTTAACACACATCTGTCAATGTCATTTGTCTTACTCTTGCAAATATCTCCTCACATTGGTTGTAAGAGAAGTCAGTGTGTTATCATTGACTTGTCTCCGATCAGAATTCTAGTATTGCTACATCCAGCATACTCTGTATTTCACCTATACTGTACATGTACATGTATAATGATATTGGATATATTGCAGTCAGATTTAGGTTTACCTGTATTGTGATATTGTGCACTTTTTCTATTGATTTGAAAATCGTTTCTTTGTGTACAGGTAGGTAGCTTAATTCAGCTAGATATAAACATTTGCAGAGACTATATGTGATTTCAGAACAGTTTGTCATGCAAGTTAGGACTTTACACTAATTAGTAAAGAAAATAAAAAACTAGTAGTAGCTGTTATATATATATATATATATATATATATATATATATATATATATATATATATATATATATAGTGGAAAATGGAAATGCAGTTAAACATGCATTAAAGGACGCATCTGTAAAAAGGGCACCTGTCTATAAAGGCCATTCAAACATAACCTTTGTTAACTTTTTTTATACTGAAGAAACCTTTTTATGAAGGTCACCTGTCTATAATGGCTACTTTTGCCAGTTCCCTTGATTGACCTTTACACCCAAGTTAGACTGTATCCTATTTTTGAAAGAATCTTTTAGAAAAATGATGAAAAAGTGGGGGTTTTTTCCAAAGGAAATTTGATTTAAGAAGGAAGAATTACATGTATGATGTAGTAACCATTAGCGATTTTGGCAGCTGCTACATGTATTGACCGATTCACCGTGCTTGCAGGGCATATAATAATGTTTTGAATTATAATACGGATGATTCTATTCACTTTTTGGTTGAGACCAGCTTCACAAGAAAATGAGGAAATGTGATTTATTTGTTGGTACCGTAACAAGAAGATGTGCATGTAGGAACGATAGCTCTAGCCAGTGTAATCATAATGTTGTTATGCTCTGCAATTGCCCGAACCTTAAATTTGGGCAAGTCAAGTAACCAGCATCACTCTCCATGGTTATATGAATTTTTGTCTCCCCCCCCCCCCCCCCCCCCCCCCCGAAAACATTCACTCCATCTTGAATTTGCCCCAAATCCCCAGTCTCTTGCAATCGGATGGTATACACATTACATGTACAATGTTAATGTCTGCGCTTCAGTTATTTATGTTACATTTTATGTTGCTTGAAAGTTTTGCTTTATTTTAAATTTGCCTTCTTATCTCAGGCTAAAAATGGCAAAAATGAAAATGCGAGCGAGAATTTCCAATAATACAGTATTCCATAATTAAGATATTATTTGTTTGAGGAATTAAGGCTTCATGAATGTGATCAACAGTCCTGATAATTTTTTATCAATTATTCTGCATTATTTTTGGTTAAACAACATAAGATCTGAATATAAATTGCTGCAAAAAATTATATACCGGTAGTGTAAAAAGTATTCAGATGCTATTATTTTTTTTTTAATATATATTTCATAAAAAAAACCATTATTTTCAACAAATTATTGTGAATATATAGAGAAACATAGAAAATCTACTAAGATTTAATGGTTTCTTATCAAGAACAAATTCAATATGATGACAAAATTTCCAAGGAATGGGTATGTTCGTTATAATGAGGATTTACTGTAATTGTAAGCAATTTGATTGGTTTAGAATTGAACATGTACTTGTATCCTATTAGTCTTCATCATACAGTGGAACCTGCCTTGAGAGGCGACCCTTTCTGCCACTGAAATATGGATCAGTCAAAACTCATTATGTCGAAATAGGTAATCTCTATTAATTTACCTGGTAGTGGTAATCTCAATATCAAGTGCTGGTCCTGGCAGTTTTCCTTCTATATCTTACTAATAAACTAAAAGACCTGATATCTCGAGATCAGGAAAGACCAAAAAACCACTAATGTTGATGTTAAAACTTGGTCCCGATGTTTTAGATTCATTGTAAAGTGATCAGTTATCTCGAAGTTAAATTTTTGTACATCACCATTAAGTCATTGGGATTATATAACTAACTATATAACAAATAATGCTTTCTGTATCCTTTTGAGTACATACATGTACAATAAATAAATATCTTCACCAAAATTCCTTTATTTTGCTCTCCGTTCTTAAATCTATATGGTTAATTTTACTTTCTGTAATTCGTTTTTAGACTTTCTGTTCTTAAATGTATAATGATAGTGTCACTTTCATGATCTAAAATGGAGCATGGGATGTTCCTATAAAAATGTGAGTGTGTGTGATCTTTACTTGCCAATTCAGTTGTGTATTAAGAAATAAATACTGAAACGTAATTAATTCCTTTTGATTTGCTTTAAATATCGTTTGACAAAACACATGGCATTTGTAGCCGTCAGTGTGCACATATACTGACGATAAGAGACAAACAATATATATGTAGGCCTACAAGTATTCTGGCAACTACCGAGATGCTCATGAGAATAATCAGGATTGTGTTTAGTGACAGACCTTTTAACTCGAATACTCGTTTATCTCGAATATTTTTTGTTTGGTCCCAAGGACTTCGAGATAATGAGGTTTGACTGTATTTTAAGACAAGTGGTCTCTCAAAAGAGGAACAATTTATACATTTATTCATTAATTGTTTTTCAAAATGTGGTGTTTCATGACAGTGGTCTCTCAATACAGGTTCCACTGTATACAATGTAGGCCTACATACATGTACATACTTTATCAGTTCTTGTATGTTTACCTGAGTAATTTATTTTTTCGGTTTTTTTTTAATCCTATTCCGGTCTCAGCTGTTGACAGTGTCAACTATATGAATATTTCCATCTTTCAACATATTTCTTGGTCACATTCTATTGATACATACAAATATTGAAATAAACCATTCATTTGATATTAACATTTTTTTACTCATGTGTGATTATGAATCATAAATTATTCCAACAGAAATATATAAATATGTGCAACACAGATCGGTGTGATCAGACTCAACACATGATATTTTGTACTAGATGTGGTAAGTACATACATGTATGTAAATCATTCGTCTTTTGATGAAGGATACAGAATTATTATCCTTAGAATCTTTATATATATATATATATATATATATATATATATATATATATATATATATATATATATATATATATATATATATATATATATATATATATATATATACATGTATATGTGCAGGTAAAAAATTGTGGTACATAAACAAATGCATATTAACATGATTGGGAGGTAAACTGTGTCATGCAGTTGCTTTTTTGCAATCTTGCAACTTTTGTCGTAAAACAGCAGTTTTATAATCCTACATGTGTTATCATGCACAAAGAGTGGCCTCTGTGGTCGAGTGTTTAGAGCATCACACTTTATTCAAACCATGAAGCCCTTCACTGCTAATCAGTGCAGGAGTGAACCCCGCTGGAATCTAGGCTGATTTTGTGAGAAAGATGGTGGTCTCTTCCCAAATGCTTTGTAACTGGGCTCTCTCCTCCACCAGTTAAAACCTGTAGAAGGTGCAATTGTTTTAATAATTAATGATAGTTTATGCAACAAAGCACATGTTATATGTGGCGGTTGCCATTTTTTGCTGGTCAAGGACAAAAACTGGTCATAAGATACATGTACCTAGAAAAAGACCACCACCAGCCTTTTCCAGATGATGAACTTTTCAACATCATCAGCTAATGCTGATCAAGTGAGACCATCTTCCTAAGTCAAGGTTTTCTGATTCATGTGGTTCCTCATACACCCTGACAGATTACATTTCATATTTGGCAGCAAATGAACAGACTTGTGGCAAAACTTGCATGTTGCCATTATTCTGTGCTTACGTACTTTTAGCTATATCATGCGGTCAATGCATGATTAATTGTTTGACGCTTTCTGAAAGGCTCATTCAACAGTTGTTGGAGCCATTAGAAATAGTTGCCAGGAGACCACTCTTTACAGGTCAAATCTGTTGAGGTGTACATGTATGAGGAACAAAGTGGATCAGAAAACCTTGACTTAGGAATTTTTTAAGTGAGGCCCTAACTCCCTCACACAGAGTGAAGACAAGCGACATTGCGGTTGTCAGTTTGGGTCCATATGGCTTACCATAGTCAGTTGGTGTTCATATATTTTAGTTTTGGAACCATGGCCTTTTTTTTAATATACTTGGTGTTGTCAGGGGTGGATCTAGAGGTGTATTATATTAACTGATGAACTACACGTCTACCAAGATAAAGTGGCATATCAGGGATCGATATTAAGAAAAAATCCTCAGGAGCCAAACGGGCTTCTAAGTTTTAAATTCTGGTAGCCCAGATTTAAACTTAGGGACCCGTCATATTTACTTGAAAATTTTTTAACCAGTTTGTGACCTTAACATTTTTAACAACTTGCTCAGCCGGGCAAGTGCTATACTGATATTGTGCTTGCCCGCCATGAAAATTTGGTTGTCTCCAAAGAAAAAAAATATTTGAGTCAATTTTGTGTTTTATTAATTTATTGTTATTTAAATAGATATATACAATGTAAATTGTCTCTGAATGATATACATTGTATTTGCAAGTAAATTAATTGTAAATGCATTCTGTATTGTCAATATCATCATTACTATTTTACAATGTAACTATTGTGTGTTTAAATTGATGTGTTCTGTGACATTTTTGGCCACGAGGTAAAGACTAAGTATTTACTTGTCAATAAAATAATTATTTTAATTTCTAACTGTTTTTTAGCAATCCATTTAAACTACAAATAGAAGGAAATGGATCAGTTTCGAAACTTAAGCTTTTTAAAAATGACGAATGCAGAATGGTTGAACTTCTACTTTCATTTTGATAAAAGTGGACATTCCAACTTAACATGTCAAAATTTTAGCTCCATCAGATTGGGAATTTTAAGGACCAAAATTGAGAAAAAACAGATACTATTTACGACTAGAAATGGACTGAATAACGGCCCCAAAAAGTGGCAAAAAAATTCCTGAAATCAATTCGCCAAACGGGCGACTTCGTACGTAAAACAATTCGCCGGATCGTAAATTCAGTCGCCTCGGGCGAACGGGCACCCGTTAATTTCCGCCCCTGCATATCCTGGTTCTGTCAAATTCAAAAACCAGAACAATACGGTCTATTTTCCAAAATAGGGATGCACATGTAGGATGACTCCATGTATTACTGCAGCTTTAGTAATTTTGTTGCCAAAAACAAGTCTGCCACTCCTCATATGATTCAATTTAGAAATTGTTGTGTTTGTAAACGTGTGTCAATTTACCTTGATAGACCTATCAGTACATGTATACATGTACATGTGTGTCGATATACCGTATTCGACCCATTTAGTGCCCATGTCCCCATAAACGCCCCTCCCTCCCCTTTTTTTAACATGTACATGTACAATGTACATATGAATGCGTATCTTTTCTAGCCGGTTGACAAGGAGATGTGGACCAGAAAAACCGTTGGTAACAGTTTATCTGTAGCCCCCCAGCAACCATAGAAAAATGTCAATAGATGCCGTCAGTAATAACTATAACAATTTTACCAATGTGCCTGTTTTACGTTGGTTTGACTATTAATTGGTCACAGAATACAGTACATCTAATTAGCAATACATTGTATGTCAACGTCTGGAGATGTGAAATTTTGCCAGCTTTGTACATTTAAATGGCAGTAAGATTTACAGTTGAGTGCTTTTAAAAGCTGTTTATTTTATATGTATACATGTATGCCTTTTATTTTCTGAGTAGATTTACACATGTATGCATGTACAATGTATGTAACGGTATGTCTTGAGATTCAGGTAGAATTTGATTTGATTTTTTGTTTTGCGCCATACTCAACAATCTTTCAGTCATATGATGGCGTCCAGTTTTTATTGGTGGGGAGAAAGCCCGGTTACCCAGGTAAAGACCACCGACCTTCCGCAAGTAAACTGGCAAACTTTCCCACATAATTCGAAACGACCCTAGCGGGATTCGAACCAGAGGTGAGAGGCCTTGTGATTTAGAAGCCATTTGTGTTAAGTTATGATATACCATATACATGTAGGCTATAAGATGTACTGTAAATCCATAAATTTTCATGTGACTTTATTTTTGTGATACACATTTTCTAAATTTATTCCCAAGATGATATTTTCACGATTTCAAAAGCCCGTTTTGTCAAACTATTATCATACATGTACTTCATTACACAATAATTTTATTTTCGCGAGCGAGAGCTCTCGTGAAATTATATGTACGAAGTTACAGTATATATATCAATGACAGTTATGATTGATGTACAAATGTGTCGTTAGGGGTGAATGGGTTAAGATGAGATTTAAAGTCTGGAGTTCCGTGTCACAACAGATGTGGCACTAGGTTGAAATTCTATGCTGTGTTGTACATGAAAGAACCCACACTACGTTGGCGCCATTCCATAGATTGAAATTTGTGGCACTTCACTTAGATATGGTTACATTTCCATATACAGTTTTAAAGTAACAAATTCTTGATGGGATGTTAAGCAACAATAAAGTAAAAACGTGTTACATGCAATGTAACTGCACATTAAACTTAATTATAGAAATTTCTGTGTGTCAATTATACATGTAATGGCCCACCATAACTTCATACATGTAGGTGTGATGATTTGTGTATAATGATTTTCTTTACAAGTGCTCAGCGTAAATATTTATCAGCTCGCTCTTGGCCTTATTCAACCTGTTAAAGAAGGTGCATGCTGTGCACTGGTAATCACATTCATTGAACGTGTACTGTACTAATTCTATATTTAGCACAAGGTGATTTCCATATACATTGTAGGATGGTTATTATTTCAACATGTATGGTGTATATATATATCAGATAGATATCTGACAGCTGATATATAACCTTAATGACCTGTACTCTCTCACAGATGGCATGGGTGGGCTCAAAATTTTATTTTCATATAAACTTTTTGTTTTTTGATTTTGCTTTTTTGGGGTGATTTAAAAAATACCGGTTTTTGTGGAGTTGAACTTAACTTAATCAAATTTTAAACCATTCATATACTGTATACAGTGGCACCTGTGTTGAGAGACAACCCTATATGGTCTCTCAAGACAGGTGGTCTTTCAAGAGAGGTCATAATGAAAGAAATGTTTATCCAAGTGGTTTTCAAACCGTGGTTTCTAAAGACAGGTGGTCTTTCATGACAGTGGTCTCTTAGGACAGGTTCCACTGTATCTTAGTTATATTTCTGCTGTACCTGGAAATGTTCACCAGTGGTTATTTTCACCTTTTTCTTAAATTCTTTTTAAAATTACCCTGTACCCTGTAAAAATGGAAGAAAAATGAATTCATTAATGTTGACCTTGGATCAAGTATTATGTCCCAAACATCTTCATATAACTATGTAACTTGTCATTTGTTCAGGGACACAGCTAATGTCAATTATCAAGGTCACAGCTAATTTGATGGTGCAAGGTCACAGCTAATGTTGGTAGTTCAAGGTCACTGATTATGTCCATTGTTCAATTAAAAGGTCACAGCTAATGTTGATTATTCAAGGTCACAGTTAATGTTGATTTTCAAGGTCACAGTCAATATCACTGCTATTGTCAGAAATGTCAACAGGAGAATGTGTATCATGTATTGTATATTGTATTTGTGTACACACAATCACAAATGTTTCATATGCTTTACATGTATTTAAGTTCAGGACATTACAGTAATATGTACATGTATACATGTATCATAAATCTACTGAAATATCATATTGTTGTCATTTGAAAATAATCTTAGTTCTAGTATCTCTTTTAACCCATTCACCCCTAAAGACACATTTGGACTGGCCTAAGTCATTGATTTACAGAAGTGTCCATTGTTTTTTCAGGTGTTGGTGAGTTAACTACCATACCTACATGTATTAATATGATAATCATGTTAAATCAACAATCTTGCAAGGGTCAACATTAATGGAAATTTCCACTTGTCCGACAGTAAAAGTAGTATTTAAATCTACTTGTCCGAATCCAAAAAGGACTTGTTCGGAAATCAAGTGTAAAATTCAAAGGTGTTATTTGTTGTTTAAACAAGTATAATTTTTATTAAATTAATTTTTGTCTTTTAACAATTTCACTTGTTCTTTCGGACAAGTAAAAAGTAATATCTACATACTTGTCCAAACACAAAATGGACTTGTCCCAGACAAAATGAAACCTTAATGTTGAACCCTGTCTTGTAGATCACCTATTACCCAATAAGATGTTTGGAGGTGGCCAAGAGGTATGCCTTTAATAACGTTTGGATTGTGGATTAGGCTATATTTAACATTTATTTGTTATTTTTGGTCAAAAAAATCGTTTATACACTGTACACATTTTGAAAAGCGTTAATGTGTTAAACCACCCTGGCTAAGTCGGTTGCGCGCTCGACTCTTGGTCGCAAGGTCATGCGTTTGAGTCCAGCCAGTGGCAGGTTGGTTTCCTGTCCTTCGGATTGAGACAGTAAAAACCGAGGTCCCGTGTCACAGCAGGTGTCAGCACGTTAAAGAACCCTCACTGCTTAATGGCCGTAAGTGCCGAGCATAGGCCAAAATTTGAAGCCCTTCACCAGCATTTGGTGACGTCTCCATATGAGTGAAAGATTCTTGAGTGGGACATCAAATAGTTAGTGTGTTAATCATATACATGTAGAGTGGAATCTTGTTATCTTGAAACTTACAGGACCGTCCCTATTACTTCGAGATATCTGGAATTTGAGATAACCAAAATTTTAATTGATATATTATTATATCTATAAAAGTCAGCACAAGACTTTCAACTAACTTTGACATTCAACCGATTTCAATATAACAAGATTTTACAATGGTTAAAAAGTTAAATTATATTTACCAGTATGTCTAAATTTCTTATTGAAGTTATTGGATCTAATGTTTTTGTCAGGGGGTGCATATTCTGGGGGAACTAGAGTACATCCATTAAAAAAAAAAATGTCCGACCTGGGGACCATCATATACCACCCCAAATACTCCCCTGTCCAATCCGAAGATCAAATGCAGGTCGCAATGGTGAGAAGTGAGTGCATTAATGACTGGGTTATCTGGAAGCACATGTGTTACAATAAATCGCTAAATATTTATATATGCATGTCACACATGTCCAGTTAATAAAGTGCACGTGCTACCCGAGACTTGATATACCTGTCATGGAGTATCATTAATATTAAATATCAAACTGCTACATATATATATATATATATACCTTGCTGTATCAACATCGTATTGTTTACAGAAAGGTTTATATTTAGCTGTTGACAAACTGGCTACTGTAGCTGTCATTAAATCGAACAATGACTAAACTAATAGAGGTACAGGGGCCATTGAATACAGGCAGATGTTACATACGAAAACCATTAAAATTTTATTGTTTAATCTGAAATTCTGTATACATTTGCTACAAAACATGTACATGTATATTGTAAACATATTATGATTCATACATGTACATTTTTACGTGGTATGTCAGGCTCACCATGGCCTATTTTAATACTGTGAGCATGGTTATTTGCCATGCTTAAATTCTTTCCTACCCCCCACTCCGACTTTACACCACTTTTCGTGGCTTAGATATACAGTGGAACCTCACTTATAGGCCACTTCTCTTTGGAGACCACCTCATAATTAAGACCTTAAATATTTAACCTCTTTGATAAGTGTTAGATAAGATGGCATTCTCACTAAACAGACCACATTAAGTCATTTACATGTACATGTAGTTACCGTAGGTTGTCATAATAGCCAGGATTGCTGGATTATTGAAATCGATTGTCTGTCATTGCTGAAAATTTTTTGTAACACTTACGTTTGTACAAGAGAAATTTGCATAAAAATTACTACATGTACCAATGGTCTTTTATGCCTTGAAGGAGTGCTTAAAAAAGAAAATGATTCTGAAAACAGCAAATACTAAACTGAGTTACATTTTTCAGTCTGAATCTATACACAACAGATAATCTGTATAAAGAGCAGCATCATAGCTAGCATTCCTCAGAGTATTCTTCTTGACATTTTAATGACTTACAACATGTACAGGGATATTTTCTGTGGATTCAAGGTCTCCATGAAATAGCAATGTTCCTCCAAAGATATGCCAGTATTTGCTCTTATTGTTGTATTGGTGTGTGTGTGTGGGGGGGGGGGGCTGTTCAAGGTCTCCATGAAATAGCAATGTTCCTCCAAAGATATGCCAGTATTTGCTCTTATTGTTGTATTGGTGTGTGTGTGTGTGGGGGGGCTGTTCAAGGTCTCTATGAAATAGCAATGTTCCTCCAAAGATATGCCAGTATTTGCTCTTATTGTTGTATGTGTGTGTGTTTGTGTGTCTGTCTGTGTCTGTCTGTGTGTGTGCTTTAGTGCACCTGTGTGTGTGTGTGTGTTAGGGAATATGTGTGGGTGTCTGTGTGTTTTACACATGTGGAGAAGATGTGTTGTTCTATAGTGGTAGCCAGTTTTTAGTGGTGGAGGAGAGAACCCAGTTACAATGTACTTGGGAAGACACCACACCCACCTTTCCACAAGTACAAGTAAACTGGCAGACTTTCTCACAAAATTAGCTTAGGAAATGCACTAGGACTCAAATCCTTGCTGCCAATAGTGATGAGAGGCTTCATGCAATCATGGTATGAAGCGCGATTCTCTATCCACTCAGCCCGGGGCCCCTAGTATAGCTATATATGACTAAATACAACTTTTGTGGGTTAACTGTATTGTATAAATCAGCCATAAGCTTGAGGTGGACATTTCCCCAGCTGGTTAAAGATTTGTTTAAATTTTGTTTACAGACTGAAGTTATGTTTTGTTCCACTTGACTGCTTGTATACATGTAAGTATGTGTTTATAAATCAAAATGCAAGTACATGTAGGTATATTGACCTTTACTTCGGGGTCACATGCCAGGCTAGACCTCTGTGCCAAATTTGACAGCTTACATTTATTTACATGAATTACCACTGGTCAAAAGGTGGCTGTTCACTTTTTGATTCATTTTCCTGACTTCATGGTAACTACAATTACCAAGGTGTTGGTCAGTTATGCCCTGTGGTCAGTGGGCAGAATAACTCTTTATCCATCAACTGGTTGGGTCAGATTCCACAAATAATTCTTGTGTGGTTTTTATTTGAAGGTATCCTTCCTCTCGAAACATTTTATAAGTATAGTAGCTGTATTTTTTTTTTCCAGTTCTGTTGACTTGGCAGAAGTGAAATAGTTTTGTGTAAAATGTTATTAACGGGATTGAAATTTATTTCATCTGATAATGTACATGTTTTTTAATATGTAAATTCATTCTTCCAGGTAAAAGGTCAAAACCAGGTAAACTAGCGTCTAGTCATATTCCATAAAGTCGTGCCAACCGCCGAGAAGATCACACAGATCTCAGATAAAAAAAAAAGAATACTTCCAATCCAGTAATTAAACAAGTGTTTTATCAACGGCAATGCCCTCAGTGGTGGGTACAGTGCCGGGCATTCCAAAGGCCCAGGGCTTGTATGATCCAACCAAAGAGAGTGATGCCTGTGGAGTCGGATTTGTTGTTAGTATCGATGGAATTCAAACTCACAAAGTAAGTATTTTGGATTTAGTCATGCTTTTAGTAGTTCAATAGAAATTTGGAATTTTGATCATAATTTTTATGCCACACTCAACAATATTTCAGTTAAATGGTGGTGGCCAGTTTGGAATTGTGGGGGAGAGAACCCGGTTACAATGTTCCAGGAAGGGACCAATGCCCTTATTTCTTGCCAAATCTGCATATGTTCCAATATACCAGGCTCGAACCTGCGTTGACAGGAAGTGAAAGACCTCGTGGTCCAAAGCGTGATGCTCTAATCATTCGGCCACAGAGGCCCCTTTAGAAGTTTAGTGCAAGTATATCCTTAGAGTCCATATTGTCCCCTTAGTTAAAACCATATAGGGATATCATAATAGTATCTAACATACAGTGGGATCTGCCTTGAAAGGCTATTCCATCTGCCACTGAAATGTGGTCTCTCAGTTGGTTAAACTGAATAGTTTTCAATATGTGGACTCAAAAGACAGGTGGTCTATCATAGCAATGGTCTCAGGGTACTGATAGGTTTCAATGTGAATTATTGCTAAGAAATTTACCAGCATTGACAAGTACATGTACTGGGTACTTTTATGGGATTGCTGGCACCTCATGTCAACAAAACTGCAACATTTGATATAAATTTTCTCTCCTGAAGGTCTAGATCTAGAATTCAAGGGGAAATATATACCTGTAGCTGTCATGAAACTAATTACATTTGTATGAGAAAGCACTCTATGTCTAATGTACGTATGACATTAACATGTATATTGTCACAACCTTCCCTGCTAATTTTGGGAACATGCCAATGGCAGCATACATGTACATGAAGTTGTGAATTTTAAAGTGAATTTGTGTCAAACTGGGGACAATGGTTTGCATACATGTACATTAAAATCTAAATGTAGTGCCAAATGGAATCTCTTTTTTCAAATATATTCCCCCTGCATTAATTTATTTTCCATTGTGATAACAGTCTGTACACCAAATTGGGAATTTATTTTTCTTCAAATTTTTGGGGAAAAAAACTTGTTTTAAGATTGACCAACAACATTGAAGATATCTATCATGTTCGCATAGTGAAGATAAAAATGTCTTAATACATGTACTCTTATATAACGACAGCCATATTGGATTTGAAGGACGTCGCTGAATGGATGAGAATGGCTAAAAGGAATCACAATTTGTTGTTTTAAGATATTCAATGTTCCTCTCTGATAATCTATTGTGTTTGCCATGTAAGAAAGGGCTCACCCTGTCATTATCCAATTAATGAAACCATTGACTAATATTTTTCAAGATTAGCTAAAAAAAAGTGTGTTGTAATTGGCTAATTTTCTGGCTAATATTTTTGGTGAATGTTTTTGTGTATATCATACCCTCATTCAAAAAAGAAAAATAATAGCACAATCACAGATAACCATTTTTGATGATACATTTGTACACACATCATGACTAAGTAAAGGCAAACTTGGTTGGTAACAACAGAATTGTCCCCAAAATTTGTCCAATCAAGTAACCAGATAAAATAAAAATACCTGATATCGATACATACATTTGTATATATCTTTGTGTCTCCCAGTTTGTCCGGCAAACATTGTATGTCAAGGTACATGTACATATGTATTAGAACTATCCATCACATATTACATGTACATACATGTGTATATATTATCCTGATAATACACTCTTGGCTTTCTCCTCCCACAAGAAATTTTCATCAGTGAATAATGATGAAGTATTGCACCCCAAATGGTTAGTGACATTTTTGCTGAATGAAATTAATTTTCCAGTTTTCTTGTGGAGCTGGTACAATGTAATTATTCTGGCTAAACTAGAGGTCAAGTGTTCCATCTGACATATTGCTATATGTACATTTGCTAAGATGGGGGAGATTATGCCGATATCAAGATCTTAGTGTTTGGTTTGATGGTTAAATGTTATTTTGAGAGAAATAAACATTTGTAATAAAGAAGTATGAAGTTAAAAGTTCATGATGTATAACAAACAGAAAAAGTCCATTTATGGTCAGAAACATCTAAATATTTTTCCATTAGTGACGCCAATGTTGACGTTTTCCTGTATATTTCATCCTTTAAGCGAGTATTGACATGGATTTGTATGGCATTTTTTCAGCAATCAGAAAATAATACACAAAATATAGACTTGAACATCTTGTTTTTCTGCCATACAATGTATGTGCTACCTATTATCTCACTCCCACCCCAGCAGTTCTTTAGGAAATGGACTAGCTGTAGAATCAGAACTGAGCTCTTAGGAAATGGACCCTAAATTGGACTACAGCAAATTATCACTACAAATCCTTTCTATTCTTAATACATTGTACAGTACAGTAAAACCTGCTATAGTGGCCACCTCTGTATAAGAATCACCTGTCTATAAAGGCCAGTTTTGAAAAGTCCCTTGACTGCATACTAAATTGAACCTGTGTATAAGGGTCACCTGCACATAAAGGTCAATATTCTCTGGTCCCTTGGGAGGCCCCTATATACAGGTTTTACTGTAATTCACTCTGTAAAGATCTGTGTTCATTGGTACATGTTCATGTACATGTACAAAGTACATACAACATGATAGTTCAGAAATATTTCAAAATGGCCACTATAGAAGAAAGCAGTCATTTTCAATGGAAGCTCTGAGCATAAAGCTCTGAGCATACATGTGCTTGTTCCCGTAATAAAGTGACAGACATGTAAATTATGTATGCCCTTGAAAAAGCAAATAAAGAACTGACAAGTGGTTAGAGATCGGCATATATACATTACATTGTATGTTAACTGTTCTAGTTTTATACAAGTTAGCACAAAAAAAATCTTCCTTCCTTCTGTATTGAAAAGAAATACATGTACATGGCGTGCCTTGTACTATCTATAGTCTACACTTTGTATCTATATGGTTTCCTAATACCTGACATGTTCAAATTTGATTTTTTCAGTAGAAACTAGCTCTCTTGCAAGTATGAAACCATAGGTAAAATAAATATGTCTGCCTCAGATCTAGAAAAGCAATGGGGCTCTAAAAATTCTGAAATGGGTACTATAACCTTTATCTGGACTGCACTCAGATCCCAAATTCTAAAAGTTTAAACTCATACCAAACTTTGAATTCACGACCACAATCTCAGCCAATGAAATACAATGAGTTACTAGTATTGTGAAAACGTCATTTGTATCCATGAGAAAATCACTTGAATTTGATGTCGGGCATGCAGAAAAAAATGTAAATATCATTTAACACTTATCATTTCTATTCTGAGCAAAGTAAAAATCTTTTGTGTTGGCAAATTCCTTTTACAATGTAACTACAGCAATTCAGTTTTTGTACATTAAGCTTTTGATATGAAGTGTTGAATATTCCATATCCTAGTGCTATAAATATAAAGTGTACTTCAGATCATTGTAGCTTTCCTATTTGATGCAGGAAACTAACTCCTTATCCAGCCACCAGTGCTTCCGAATATAATTGCATCGTATTTGTTATCTACTTCTCCAGACACGACTCTTGTTTGCCATCTATTTTTAACATTAGTGTGGAACGAAGCTGTCTTGAACGACCACCCAATCAGCCACTGAAATGTGGTCTCTCAAGACAGGTGATCTCTCTCAAAAGAGATCTTATTCAAAGTGTTATTTAACTGTACATTGTATATAAAGCATTATTTAACTGAGTGGTTTCTTTAATGTGGTCTCATAAGGCAGGTGGCCTTTCATGACAGTGGTCTCTTAAGACAAGTTCCACTGTGCTTCCTTAAATACAGGTGTCCCAACGAAACCTTTTTTTGCTATACATCAAGGTTTCAGGATGTACGAGTCATTTTTTTCATTTTTGTCAAATTGGCACCTTTAGTCTATCTTCTGCATACAGTGAAACTTGTACCGGTATATAAAGACTGCCTACGGGACACAACAAAACCAGTCTTTATAGGGAGGTAGTCTTTATATAGAGGTTGATTTGTATACAAATGGAACAACAAAATACTGTCTTTATGACCAGGTGGTCTTTATACACAGGTGGTCGCTAAAGCAGGTATTACTGTAAATACATTTTGTTTTGTACCATTGATTTTCTTTTTTACATTAATTCTGACCTCTAGTCAGCACAGGTTCACGTCCCGCTCTAACCCCAAAGGCCTAAACTGATTTTGTGAGAAAAAGTTTGCCAGTTTACTTGCAGAAGTGTAGTGGTTTCTTTCCGGGTACATTGTTCTCTCCTCCACCACTTAAAAATTGGCCGCCACCATATGACCAAAAAATTGTTGATTGCGGCGTAAAACAACATTCGAATTTCAAATCTCTTTTACATTCATCCAAACAAGTCTCTACCGACTACTTGCATGTCTTTGTGTTCATGTGTTAGGTTTGCTATTTGTAGAACTATCGTCAATATTTTTCATCAACATATTACAGATATCGACTTCTGCGCTCTATCTGATATTTTTCTGCGAATGTAAAACATATATTGACCCTCTTTCTGATGTGATTGTTGTTTTAATCAGTAACAGAATACTGATATTTACATGGATGACCAGTCGAGATTTTCTGAGTTGTTTTCCCCCCTATTGTCTTATTGTTTACTTTGAAAGAATACAGGAAGTGTTTAGTGTAAATATGTATGTTGAGTACATTGTAGTCTGATATTGTTCATGTCCGCAAGGTTTAGTGATGGACATTAAATCATAAACCCCTGTGGTCACATTTGGATTCACCCATTTCAAAGAATGGTAGAGTCCACTGCCAGAATTTATGTGTGAACAATTTAGATTTCAATTTCAAAATGATTTTACATTCAGTATTAATGTTCACCCTGAATTGTAACAATAGGACATAATACAGTTAATTTTTTTTCAGGTGAGTCTAAATGTGATCACAGGGGTTGATAAGATAAGTAAAAATATTAGAAATGTTCTTGTACATATAAAGTCGTAGTGTTAAAGTTTTTTCATAAATATCTTTTTTTTTTATTCTTTTTTTTTTAAAACCTTTCAAGTATTTTTTTACTTATGAGCTTTGAGAGAAGTGCCACAAAATTTTACCTATACTATGGATCGATGCCAATGCTGTGAGAATTCTCAAGCATGCTGCATTTTTTATTCTGAAATAGAGGGGTAGGGGCTCATTTTGAGGTTTGTTAAAAAGTTCAAGGTCAGACAGTTCTGTGTTAAAAATTTTAGGCCGAGGGTCTGAAAATCCTTTGCAGAATTTAAATCGTCGGAGGAAACACTAACATTTGCGTGGTACTGAATGGCGTCTTACAAAATGTTCATGAAACAATTTTACAATTTCTTTCAAAAAAGATGATTGATTTAGCATAAAGTAGCATCAAAACATTATCTTTCATTATGTATATAATTTTTAGTATTTCAGTGCGCCTTTATGAAATTGCACTAGACAGAATCGATTCTGTCTTGATTTAAATGGTGTTTGTCTGAAATAATTCATACATTGTTTTGTCACGGACATGGTAAATTTCCTGAAAATAAACTGTAATTAACTTTGAAGACAAAATACTATTCATCAGGGAATGAGAAACTGACGTCATAAATGTTAGTGGGAGTTGTGTTGCCATTAAATCAATAACTATTCACAATTCAGAAAACTGACTGAGTTGCATTAACACTCCCAAGAGTTATGAGTTTCCGTTATTTGGTAATCTATTTTTGTCCTATTGTGATATAAAAATTGTTTTATAATTTGATATTCTTCAGGGATCGAAATTTACTGTTTTTGCCAGAAAATGATCTTACTATTTTAGCTTTTGGATTTAAAATCCACTAACTGAAATGAAAATCCACATGCTAAAGTGAAATGACAGAAAAATCAACATCATTTTAGATCAGGGCTGATACAAGGCCGATTTAATTTTTGTAATTCTGCTCTTGGATTAATTGTGAATAAAATATATACTTAGTACTTACAGTAAAACCTATATACATGGGACCAGAAAAAATACATTGCAGGTGACCCTTATGGTAGAAAAGTATGTAGTCAAGGGACTTTTAACCCGTGATCATATAGAGGTGACAGCTATAGAAACATTGTAAAATAAAAAACCCCAACAGTGAAACTTGTAGAGACACATCAAAACCAGTCTTTATAGAGAGTTGTTCTTTATCATGGAGGTTGATTTGTACACAAATGGTACTATTGGGAACAGCAAAAAATGGTCTTTGTGACCAGGTGGTCTTTATACACAGGTGGTTGCTAAAACTAGTTTTACTGTACATTGTAAGTACTGTGTACATATATATATAGTTTTCAGATTTCACATTTTAAGTAATTTCATTTACTCAGTCAAAGCTTGTTTATTAATATTTTGATGAAATAAAACGATTAAAGGTGAACAACCAGGAAATAAATCAAAGCTTGTTTATTAATATTTTGATGAAATAAAACGATTAAAGGTGAACAACCAGGAAATAAATTAAAACGGATTAAGACATAGTTCATAAAATCGCCACTCGCCAATACTCTCTTGTACGGACATTTAATAAACATACTGATGTCTTTTATTAATGTTTCTGTGCTTTTATCTTTACAATTTTTGCTCAATGTACGTATTAAGATAAGATTTTGATTTAAAATTTTGTAATTTCATGTACGGGACATGTACTTGTACGATTTAAACATGTTTATTGCAATTAAATACATAAGATCGGTAATAAGTTACATGTATTACAAACTCATAAAAAACCTTTCCTTTTACTGTATTGATAACTCATGATCATTATGGCATGCATGATAAAACATATATAAACAAATTATGAAGTAAGAGAACAAGACCAAATTATGTACATGATGGTTTATAAATAGTGTAGTGCTAATGAGAGAGAGAGAGAGAGAGAGAGGGGGGGAGAGAGAGAGAGAGACAGACAGACAGACACAGAGAGACAGACGACAGAGAAAGAGAGAGACAGACAGAGAAAGAGAGAGACACAGACAGACACAGAGACAAAGAGAGAGAGACAGACACAGAGACAAAGAGAGAGAGAGAGACAGGGAGAGAGAAAAAAGAAATAGAGACAGAGAGAGAGAGACAGACAGACAGAAAGAGAGAGAGACAGACAAAGAGATAGAGAAAGAGAGAGAGAGAGGCTAGACTCTAGGCAAAACATTTGATATTAGCAATGTACTCGTGAACTGCTTTAAATAGTTTCATGTCACATTTATTACTTTTACTTTTATCCTGATTCCCATACAATATTGTTCCTATATCCAGATTTTAACCTACATGTAGCTGCTCAATAGTACAAAGTGCGTGTATTATGTAACGCTCACAATCCAGAATATAGTGTTTGACGGTTTCAGACATAGAACCACTCGAACACTCTCGTGACTGTACTAGATTGACCCCATAGAGATCATTGTTCAAGTACTAAAATGTACAGTCGTGTCTTATTTTTTTTGTGCAAGATATTTAGTCTTCTGTTTCCATAAAAGAAATAAGATGAATGTGTCGTGTTATCATTGGAAAGTTTTGATTTAAATTGTACAAAATTACTAGTATTAACTCTTCATTTAATTCTTCTTTGAACGCTTGTTTTTTGGGGTTTTTTTTCAAGTCTAGCTATACCCACATTTATATATCCATGTACATTTCATTGCATTAATATTGATTACATGTACCCTTCAAATACATGTTTTTCAAGTCTGTTTACCTACATTTAAATACATGTATACAGTTCATTGACTTAATGTCATTTAATTTTGGATATACCCTTTACCAAAGGCATCAGAAGGCTGAACAAGAAGGACTACATGCACATGGCCTTGTATTTAATATATCTACAGCGTTGATCCAATAAAATGTTAAACTAAGTGTATAATCCTGCTTTGAACAAGTTGACAGACTGAATGAAAAATAGCAATTTATACATTCGCTTTATTTATTCTTCTTAAACTTTAACTTTTAACAACGGTTTCGAGGTTTTAAAAAAAATTCTGAATTGACACTATGAACTAGACAAAATTAATCAGCAAGTATAAAGGAGAAATTTTTTAGACCTTTTTTTTTTTAAATTGCAACACTTTAGAAGTGGAAATACATGTAATACATACATTACAACATGTCCAGTTAGGGGACTTTTTTAATTTAGGGATAAAAATAGATGTTAGTATGTATGGGAGCTTTTTACAAATCTTCTCTTTATATGGTTTTGATCTGGATCATGCATGTACATGAAAACTGTGGTGTACATTGTAACTTTAATTTAGCACATTTCCTTTCATTCAGGTAATTTATGCCAGGATAAAAAATGTTTTATAAACAAAACGTCATGACAACGTGACTGACCTGTTCATCTGTCTTTTCTGGTTAAACTCAATTAAGTAATGCTTTAAATAAAACCTCTTTTGAGAGACCACCTGTCTTGAGAGACCACATTTTACTGGCGGGGTCGTGGTCTCTTAAGACAGGTTGCACAGCACACCTAGCGTATGAGCTCTTGCTGGTCATACCTTTCAGATTTCACACCTGGTTGGAGACTTAAAATCTTCCAGTCTGTTGTCTGTTATTCTAACTTTGCGCTGCTTCTTTCAGGTTTTGAGAGATGCCCAGATTATGCTGGAAAGAATGGAGCACCGTGGTGCATGTGGCTGTGACAATGACTCTGGTGATGGTGCTGGAGTTCTCACTGGCATTCCACACAAGTTTTACCAAAGAATCCTTAAGTATGTTGAAGAATCAAATGTCTCTGATAAATTAAAATTCAAATGTCTCTGATAAATCAGTTGTTGTTTGTATGATAAATATAAAATAATTCTAAGCAAAAGAGTGCCGAAGTGACATATCCCAAGAAAGATTCAATACACCTACATGTGTATTTAATGCCAACAATGTGGAAAGTGGTGTAGTCTATACCAACAGTGAGAAAGGCAGTGTAGTCAGTGCCAACAGTGAGAAAGACAGTGTAATCAGTGCCAATGGTGAGAGTCAATGTAGTCAGTACAAGGCAACAGTGAGAGTCAGTTCCAGGCAATGGTAAGAGTCAGTTCCAGCAACAGTAAGAGTCAATGTAATCAATGCCAACAGTGAGAGTCAGTGTAGTCAGTGCCAACAGTGAGAGTCAGTGTAGTCAGTGCCAACAAGTTGGAGTCATTGTAATCAGTGCGGAAAGTGGGAGTCATTGTAGTCAGTGCCAACAGTGGGAGTCAGTGTAGTCAGTGCCAACAGTGAGAGTCAGTGTAGTCAGTGCCAACAGTGCAAGGCAGTGTAGTCAGTTTCAACAGTGGGAGTCAGAGCCAAAAGTGGGAGTCAGTGTAGTCAGTACCAAGAGTGAGAGTCAATGTAGTCAGTGCCAAAAGTGGGAGTCAGTGCAGTCAGTGCCAACAGTGGGAGTCAATGCAGTCAATGCCAACAGTGGGAGTCATTGTAGTCAGTGCCAACAGTGGGAGTCAATGTAGTCAGTGCCAACAGTGGGAGTCAATGTAGTCAGTGCCAACTGTGGGAGTCATTGTAGTCAGTGCCAACAGTGGGAATCAATGTAGTCAGTGCCAACTGTGGGAGTCAGTGCAGTCAGTGCCAACAGTGGGAATCAGTATAGTCAGTGCCAACAGTGGGAATCAATATAGTCAGTGCCAACAGTGGTAGTCTTTGTAGTCAGTCGCATCAGTTAGAAAGACAGTGCACATGTAATTAGTGCCATATACTTGACACTGGAATCGAATATTACTGATATATTACTTATATTACTATAACTATTTTAAAATTCTTTTATTATTTTACATTTTTTTTTATTGTAAATAAGTATCATTTTCATCATCATTATTATTATGACTATTATTATTATTGCTCCTGAGTATGTTTTTTTTTTTCAGAAGCACCATGATTTTCAATATCTGATCCTCAAATAAAATCTTCTTCTTTTTATTCTTTTTTCTTAGGGATGAGCAGGACATGGATCTGCCAGAGGTTGGCAGCTATGCCACCGGGATTATATTTCTCGAAAAAGGTGAACTTGATCAAGTCAAGCAGATGTTTACAGACATGGCTACTAAATTTGATGTTAAGGTTGGTACCTAACTTTTAATCATCTCAGTGTTATCAGTGAAAGATAAAAGAATAACACATTGCCTCCCACATAAACATGCTCTTTTGCTGAATTCCATAAAACTCTAAAAATCTTCATGCCCCCAAGATAAATGATATGGGGAATATTGTTTTTGTTTCATCTGTTTGTCCATTCATCAAATATACATGTATGAATAAAGTTTTGCTTTATTTCTAGAATTTGTTCTATATTCCCCTATTTTTAAGGTCACCAGAGTCAAAGGTCAAGGTGACCTATTTTGATTATCTTTTCTGTCATCATGCAGTGTTGGTTGTCAACTTTTTACACATTTTCAGCTTCTGCTCCAGAATCAGTGGGCTAATGTTAACTAAACATGGTAGGGAGTATCCCCAAATGAAGCTGCATAAAGTTTTTGAATGAAAAGGGGCTAGGACCAATAAGAGCCCCAAGGGACTAAAATTTGATACATCTTTAGATGTTTTCTCATGAACCAATATTCAGATGACTTACAAATTTTGTATGCATGATTGTTATGTCAAAGTCTACAAAGTCTGGGAATAAAAATTAAATCTGTCCATAAATGAGCCACTACGGGATGCTTCAGTAACATAGAGTTCTGTTTTATACAAATGGCTTCTTAACTCAAAACTGATTTGACTTTATGTATACAAAGATTTATGAGAAAGTTGTTGGGAATTATCCAAGGATCAAAGGGTGTTTATATTTATCTAATTAATAAATCCTGTCAAGGAATATTAGCTATGTCATAAATTTTATACCCATATAGGTCATTGCTTGGAGAGATGTACCAGTTGATAGCACCCAGATTGGTCGTGTTGCTATGACAACAGAACCCCTGATTGTCCAGGTAGGTCATCCGTTCTTCCTTCATTTTACATACTTCATTAGGCAGCTTATATTCAGTATTTAAATATAAATTATGCAAAAAATAATCTTTAAATTTATCAAAATATTTAACTTACTTTCATTTACATATTATCAGTATTTATGACATATTGCACATGATATAAAATGTTACAGGTCAAATTGATTTCCATTTTTCTCACTAGATGGCACTCATACACATGCTTTAAAGTGAAAGTAGAAACCATGTTGTGAATAACTTATATAAGTCCATATAGGTGTTAGATAAAAGAATTTTTCTATGCTATTAGTGCAACAACAGCAACAAAAAAGATACCTAGATTTTTTTTCTGTAAATCTTTTAAAAAGATTTTGTATATGGTGAGGACAAATTTAAAGTATAATCTACAAATGCAATGCATATGAATACCCTTCTGTAATGATAATGATGTAGTTAGCCCAACATTTGACATATATAAAAGGTCCAAGTATTTTGGATGGGACATAAAACCAAGATCAGGAGTATCGACCGGCATGGTACATTTAAGAACTCTGTATGCCTTGAAGTATGTGTACAGCCATAGCACAGGTCAGAATGTGTGGCACCTCATCTTTAGCCGGCCACATCACTGCGTAAGTGACAACTCCATGGCTGGATGTGAAACAGCAGTAAGATAGAAAATTAACCAATTTCTTATCCGGTTGGTTTGATAATAAGTAGGTCAGGGCTCGGCACCATAAAACTAGTGAATTTACTTAAGTCTGAGAATATTATCAACTTTGCCTGCTCAGCAAATCAGATTTCAGTACTGAGTTGAGTGAAATTTTTAGACTTACATGTAGGTAAGTAATTCTTTTAAAAGTTTAAGGTGCCAGACCCAGGGACACCATAAAAATTAAGAATTACTCAAGTCTAGAAAATTGATTCAACTTTGGCTTATCCTGAAATCTGAGAAGGTCAAGTTGAGAAAATTATCAGACTTGAGTAAATTCTCAAGTGTTGTGGTGCTGGGGCCAGAAGTCACAAAATTTACTCAGTACTCAACATGCTCAAGCTCAACTTTTATTATATATTTTTTACTGTTTGTAAAACTTCTGTATGTGACTGTATTGGAAACACATATTTTTTTTTTATTTTTTTATTCACATCAAAACTTTGGGTCATGTTTATGATATTTCCATAAAAAAGTGAAAAAAATACCTTAAGTATGATACTCATTTTTTTCTTTATAAATATTTTTGAAGTTTTCAAATGAGAAATAATTTTTCATCATTATTTACAACTGTATACAACATATACCTGGTTTACAAAAATCTCAAGTTGCAGCCAAAATTCTATGTGTATTCATTTTAAAGTCGTTAAAAGTTTATATTAGCTGAGCTTGAATATTGAGTGAAGTTGGTGACCTCCGGCCCTGAGGCTTAAGTCTGGCTCTAAACGTCATTGAACACTCAGTGAAATGAAACATGTAACCCTGTCTCCCCTAATTATTGCAGTGGAATGCTCCTTTCTATTGTTTTAGACCAATCTATTGTTATCTGTAGGGGTGGAAGAATTAATTCATGATTATACAAGAACACAATTGTATTGTATGCGGAAATTTGGATATTAATATATGGAAATGCATTCATGATATTCAAAATATTTAAATTCAGAATTTCACAAATAAATTAATGACCTTGACTTGAACGGTATTGAATTTTGAATTCCCTCTAGACAATGTTTATATCGTTGTGGTCATTTATTGATTAAAATCTAAGCTATAAACAGGTATTGTTGTCAACCTCGATTTCATCAAAATCATCATTTTCCTCTGACCTCGAAAATATACCGTATCTCGCCTCACTATTGCTAGCAACAAAAACATATTTTTTGGGGGTAGAAAATAACAAAAATATTTAAAATTCATATATCTTCACTTCAGTGGCATGAAATTGGTATGTGAAGTTTGCATATGTAATGAGCCTTCCTTACGACCGGGGGGGGGGGGGGGGGGGGGGGGGGGGGGGGGGGGGGGGGGGGGGGGGGGGGGGGGGGGGGGGGGGGGGGGGGGGGGGGGGGGGGGGGGGGGGGGGGGGGGGGGGGGGGGGGGGGTGACAGATTTTAATTTCTGATTTCGCTTACATTTGTACATTTAAGTCTGAAAAGAATTTAAAGAACTTTAAACCGACTGTCACCGGAATACCAATTAGCCTTTCTTGAAATATATTGGGACTGGTGAATTTGCATTTGGTATTTAAATTTATGGTAGATTATATCAATGCATAGCATATCTAATCTGAGAGTTCTGCTTGTAAATAAGTAGGTGATACTTTATAAGTATGGTAATTTTCACAGGTCGTAATTTTTACGGATCTCAATTTTCACAGATAGTAATTTTCACGAATTGTGATTTTCATGATCAAAATTTTCAAGGATAAAAATTCTCATGGATTGTAATTTTCACGGATCAAAATTTTCATAGATGTAATTTTCACATTTTCATCTCTCCCAACACTATCATGGTCCTTCATTAATTTGCAGGTGGAGAGTCACTTAGAATAACGTCAGGTCCTCCGCAAAGGCAGTCCATAATAAATTATTGATATAAATTTACTATAAACTCTTTATTAAATTCACAGATTTATCCGCACTGTGAATGTAGCAAATATTAGCACCACAATTTATTTTTCCCTACTACAGTATAAAGTTACAAGGGACCACCGTTTGACAGATTATAAAGTCTCTGATTTATGTGACATTTTTTTGGCAATTTGTTTTATGTGTTTGTTGTCATTCTACTTCCTGCAAAGTATTTTTCACTTATATGGAGATGTCACCAGCTGTAGGTGAAAAGCCACAAATTTTGACCTGTGCCCAGTAATGTAATGAGTGATCTTTGACATGTGGAACCTTAGTTCTAAAATCTTACTCAAAAGACCAGTGAGCTATCTATGAAGGTGAATTGCCACAAATTTTGACTTGTGTTATGGATTGATGCCAATGCATTGAAGGTTCTTCAGTGTGCTATGCTTTGTGTCGCATGGAACCTTAATGTAAAGTCTCATCAGAAAAACCTGTGATTTTCACTTCCTGTGCTGGGCACTTGGCGAAGGAACAGCTACATGTAGTACCTTTTTAAAGCCTTAGGTATGACCCGATACAGTAAAAACTGTCTCAAGAAACCACCCAAACTGCCCAAAAAGCGTGATCTCTAAAGAGGTCTATTTTAAGGATTACTTAACCAAGGGTTTTTTAGAATGTGTTCTCAGAAGACAAGTGGTCTCAAAGGACATGTTCTGCTCTACATGTACATGGAATCTAACCAGGGACCTTCAACATGTGAGGTATAGACTCCCAGCCTGACTGAATCTTAATGCTTTCTCTGTCCTCATCCTAGTATATTTGTGCGTTTTGCACTATTAACTTACATAGTGATTGCCTGTGCAGAATTATCAATAAATTTCAATCAAATCAACAAATTAATTATACATGGGAATCCCTATTGCCAGTATTGGGCTTCAGTATCAAATTGGAAATGTATTTGTGTATGTTAAGAATAGACTATATATATTTATTTAAATTATTCACTGCTAGCTTTTGTAATAGTATAGACTTAACTCATCAATGCCTATAATCAAGTTTAGACTCACCAGTTTCAAGTAGAGTAAAACCTGCTTTAGTGACCACCTTTGTATAAAGACCACCTGGTCATAAAGACTGTTATTTTGTTTCCCCAGTAGTACCATGTGTGTAAAAATCAACCGCTATACAAAGACCACCTTCCTATAAAGATTGGTTTTGTTGTGTTCCTAAGGTGGTCTTTATATACAAGTTTCACTGTAATAGCATGGTCCACTTTCATAAAATAAGAGTAATTGATACATTGTTTGTTTTTTACTTATACACCCCTGAATTCTTACAATGTACTTTTCTATCAATATTTAATCTAAATGTGATTTAAGAGGTTTATAATTGAAAGACTAAATTTTTTTTCAGGGGTTGGGAGATTTATTTGAAAAGTGTTTGTTTTATAATATATTTTTTGTTTTGGATTCACTTTCTGACTATTTATTTTCCCGTTCACGGTAGTCTTCAGGGCAGAGTTACGATGAAGGATTAGTCAAATAATTTAATGACTGCATTCTAACTACATGTAACAGCGTAATTAATCAACTGGTACCTATAGCTATGAGGTTAAATGGAAACAGGAATTTTTAGTGCATTCATATTTTAAATTAAAATTAGATCACACATTTAATATCAAGAATTTAAATAATGAACTGCCAGTAAATCGACCTTGTCGTCGGGATGCTTTTGGCCATGATACAGTACCAGTAAATCGACCTTGTCGTCGGGATGCTTTTGGCCATGATACAGTACACAGTCATAAGCATGCAGTCCCATCAGACACCAGGAACAAAATCTAAAGAGGTTAATTAACCTTAAGTATATGCAAACAATGTAAATTTAAAAACTGGGTCAATGACTTGAAAAGTATTCCTTCCTTGTACATCTGCTTGAAGAGAAAGATAATATATCTTCTTAAGCATGTTAAGTGCCAAAAGTTCAAAGAAATTCTTTGATAGTTGATAAAATTATGTACATGTGTACCGCAGCTTTGATGGCACACCATTTTAAAAAAAAAAAAAACCAATGATATATTAGATTTCTTAAGTCACATGGGTTAATTGTAAAACCTCAATTGCACAGAATCCAAATTTGTAGTAGAGTTGGCCAGTTTACATCTATGTATGGAAGGTTGATGGTTGATATTAAGGTATATTACGGTATACTGGTAGCATTTCCCCACCACTCCTAGAAAATTGACCCCACCAGTTAATAACTGAAATATCAAATTTTCTTCAAAACTTAAAAAATGCACACAAAAATTATAGTGAAACTTGTGTATAAAGACCTTCTTATAGACACAACAAAACCAGTCTTTATAGGGAGGCGGTCTTTATATGGAAGTTGCTTTGTACACAAATGGTACTATTGGAGACAGCAAAAAATGGTCTTCATAACCAGGTGGTCTTTTTACACCGGTACAGATTTTTTTTTCTAATTTAGAGTAAAGCAATTTGTAATTTTAGGATTGAACTCAAATTTTTTTTTTTTTTTTTTTTTACATTTAATAGTATGAGTGCCATATGTCATATTCATTTAAATTTTAATACTCACAGAATTTTTCCCCCATTTCAATTTTCATATGAAAACTTTTGTAAGTTACATGAACTCATCAACCCTTGAAAAACAATGGACTCTTCTGTAAATCAGTGATTTAGGCCAGTCCAAATGTGTCTTCAGGGGTGAATGAGTTAAAGCATGTTGTTTTGACAGAAGAGAAATATAAAAATTTTTACTAGTTAGTTGTGGAGATATTGATCTGCAGTGAAATGTATTTCTCACATCACTTTCTGTTACACTTGATGCACATCACACCAGTCACTTTGGAGTCACATACGGTTCATCAAATTCATTTTTGTGACATTTATTTGTCTGTATTTCAGTCTGTTGTCAGTATCATTGCATGTATTTGCGAAAATAGATAAATAATTCCATATAAGGATACGGTTGTCCAAATCCCAAGGTGTCCCAAGAACTAGAGTTAAACCTCCGGATACTTACGAGGGTCGAGATTTCTTTGTCCACTCTACACCAAGGTTTGATTGTTTTTCTTGCACACTTCAGAAATATACATGTATGATTTCATAGCATGTGTTAGCTGTCTTTCCGCACAAAAGTTATCTTTTCGCGAGTAATCCTTGTCCTCATGTGCAAGTGTGGGAAAAAAAGAGTTCCAACATTTTTACTAAGAAATACGATAATATACAAATTTAGAGTTCTTTGAGAGTTTCTTTTTGGAGGGGGGGGAGGCGAGGAATCCAAAAAACTGAAAATTGACACACATGAATCTGTCAAATCAACACCACATGTTTTCAAGAACTCATAACATTGTAGTCGGCAAAACCCTATTTTCATGTAGACATGGTCTATAAAAGGGATAGAACAGGGAAACTTAACATGCCAAACTTTAACTCGACAAAGGGACTCTGTTATTGTTTCTGCCACTGTCAACTAGTATCAGAGTTTATGTCCCCACAAATAGGGATCCCCCACAAATATCATTGATGAGAGTTGACATGGTACCTGCTGTAGTTAAAGCAACTTTAATCTATGCTTTGTCTAGATAATTATGTAGGCAGTAGGCCTATATACTAACAAAATTTGTGTTTATTTTAAACATTGTTTTGTGGCACACTCACAAAGCCCTTAGTTGTGAACTTTGAACTCAAATCATCCACTTTTGTGGGGGGAATGCTGTATCACTTATCCACTTTGAATGTTCGGGAAATATTCATCATTAGGGCAGATCAATGAGAAGTAAATGTATATACAAGACTCTTTGTTTAGGGAAAATTAATAATATTAAAATGTGAGTGTTCTAGGCCTGCCCCTAGTTCTGAGCTCGGCATAAGAATACCTGAAGAATTACATGTACTTACATGTACATGTACGTCTAAAGATTGTTTGAAATTTTGGCTAAATCCAAATACAAGCAGGCCAAGTTGAGAATATTCTTCGACTTTCATGTACATGTACAATATTGTAATGCTAAATATTTATGGTGGCAGGCCCCAATCTAATTATAATTAAATTTAGTATCACAAGAATTTCCACAAACATTGCACAAGTGTTAATAAAAGCTGACAACAGATTGTTTACGATGTATTGATTCCTGAGAAAATATTCTCTTTACGTAACACGCACAAGTCTGACACAAAGTGATGGGAACCATGATATTAGATCTCTGTAATTTAGAGTTAGGGCTATGTGTATATATATATATATATAACATGTTCATTGATTGCTTTTACAAATGACATTTTGCTTTGTAGCTTTCTGTTTTGAAAATCAACAAATAAAAGATGAATGTAACTTTATTATCTTTTACAATCTCAAGGTTTGTTTTATCTCATTATGACTTGTAAACGAGATCTTAAAAAATTTACAGAATACCATTTATTCACTGTTGCATGTCTGTTGCCATGGCAATATGCCAGCATTTTCTTGCTGGAAAGTTTCCCCTATTTTCCAGAGTTGCTTCACCTTTTGACTTGCTTCAGAAGTCAGCGTTTTGAACATGTGATGGGGTTTTGCTGATAAATCCAGCCGAGAATTGAGGTCTTAAGCGTGAGTTGGTCTCAATTCCGGTATCATAAATCGTCAGGCCCCCTAGTCCTGCATGTCATGACTCATGCAGGAGCAGATAGGTTTGTTGGCAATGCTATTGGTCTCATCACATCACACATATTCAGTTTGTAAATATTTTTAGATGTTAATATTTTTTTTATGTTTATGTTATAATGTTTTGTTTCTGAAAGAGCTCTGACAGAATTATTAAACACATGGATATACTGTTCTTTCTGGCACTGTTAACCTGAGATAATGAATTCTCCCTGATGACCTCTCCTGATACCTGAATGGCCAAAGATAACGATTTCTCCCCGAAGATCCCTCCTGATACCAGAATGACCAAAGATAATGATTTCTTCCTGAAGACCCCGCCTGATACCTGAATGAACCAGGCTAATTATTTTTCCCTTAAGACCAATCCCAATACGTCAGTGACCAAAGATAATCAGTTTTAAATTTTATTCTTGTTCCTCTATCATTTCACTAATCTTAGAAGATGGATGTTGTCTTTGATCTGACAGATTCTTTCAGCTCAGGTATGGATTATACAGTAGACTATCTCTTGAAAAACCATCCCAATCCAAATATTGTTAAATTTTCGTGGCCATACTGTAATTTGGACCAGTTACTGCAGGAAAGAAGCATGTGATCTACTGAATAGATCATAGAGTTGTCACATCATATTGAATTGATCCTAGAGATGTGATTACATGGATCATTACAGAACATTATATAAGTATAGGTGATCTGCTGTATAGATCATAGATTTGTCACATCATTTGTCACGTCATATTGGCTTGATCCTAGAGATGTGATGATCCATATCCTTCATATCACTTAGGTCATTAAGGAGATCTGATTAATACAATATGTAGATCACTATTTTAAACTCGAATAGATTATACAGATCACAGAAACAGTGAGTCATCAGTGTATGGATCATATACCAGTAACAAACAGATTGACTTTGTGATCCACTACCTGTGATATGTGGATCATTCACTGGATTAAATATAAAGATCGCATAGGTAGAATGCCCTCTATTGATAGATCATCAATTTAATAGATTGTTTGTATGATCCATATCTGAATAGTGGATTATATATATACCAGATAGATTTATTTGGGAAAAGAAATTAAAATTGTATGTTTAGGAACATAAAGACATTCTGAAGTTTTTTATTTTTAACAACAGCAAATCACAATTTTACCTGTAATTCTTAGGTATGAAAATTACACACTGCACAGCAGAAAACCTGGAGGTCTACTTTGAACTTTGAAATTTTCAGTTAACCGCTCCCTGCACTAACCTAATGTTTAGATACCTGATCACAAGTATTTACAGAAAGTTACCTGTAGTCATTTTCATATCATTCATTCATTATTTATCAGATACCTTTATTTACTTTATCACCTATCCTCAATATTAACAGTGTATCAATATTTATATGTCACTCAACACTTTCATTTCCTATTTGCTCTGTAATCTATAGGCCATTGGATAGAAATACTTGTCCCTG
Organism: Atrina japonica; assembly: GCA_030159075.1. Classification (NCBI taxonomy): domain Eukaryota; kingdom Metazoa; phylum Mollusca; class Bivalvia; order Pterioida; family Pinnidae; genus Atrina; species Atrina japonica. The sequence goes on from BROG01000009.1 coordinate 1,896,768, forward strand.
AGCAGATACGGGTTCATGTTTTGTTTGTAGTTGTTGCTGTTTTACATCCCACTAAGAACTAATCAGTTACATGGAGAAATCACCTACTGTATCTGAAGTGCCACAAATTTGGACTTGTGCTATGGACTTATGCCAATACACATGATACAGTGATGGTTCTTTTGTCTGACATGCCCACATTGACATTGGACCTCAGCTTTAAGGTCACATCTAAAAGACCAATGCAATAGAACCTCAGTTTTAAGGCCACATCTAAATTACTATTAGCATGGGACCTCAGTTTAACTTATATTCTCTTGATGCCATATTTGGACTAGTCTGTGTCATTGATTTTCAGTAGAGTCCATTATTTTCAGGGGTAGATGGGTTAAAGTTTCATTTAAAATACCAATGGAATAGAATCTCAGTTTTAAGGTTTCATCTAAAAGACCAGTGGCATTGAACCGCAGCTTTATGATTTTATCTGAAAGACCAATGAATAGAACCTCAGCTTTAAAGTCTCATCTAAAAATCCAGTGGTATGGGACCTCAACGTCAGTTTTAATGTTTCATCTACATATAAAATACCATTGAATAATGAAATAGAACCTCAGTTTTAAAGTCTTAGTCAAAAAACCAGGACCAGTTAAACAGTGTCTTTCATATCTTCTTCCATTCACTTGTCTAAGGAACAGTCACTTCCTGTCTGGGGTAAAGAATACTTAGATATCACATGGACTAAAATTTGAACCCAAGGTCTTTGGTTACAAGTCTGACACTCCAACATACTGAGTTGCTGTGAGAAGTTGTTTACAATGAGGACTTCTTACATACAGCTGGACCCGGAAATAATGAAATGAAATGGGAATTCATTAACAGGGGTTTCAAAATAACTGGGTTATAATGGTAATTAAAACATTTCAAATACAGCAAGATTTCAGAGTAACAGGGTTCAATATAAGTGGATTTGACTATTTGTTACAAGATTTTCTTCTCTAACCTTTAACTCACCAACCCCCTGAAAAACAATGGACTCTTCTGTAAATCAATGACTTAAACCAGTCCAAATGTGTCTTTAGGGCTGAATGGGTTAAGAGTAGGCAGCACAGTATGTTAACTGGAGAATTTGTTTGAGTGTTGTATTAAAGCACATTAAAACATTGAGCAATTGCATGCCAGATTGGTACAGATGCCATTACAATCATGTACAAGTATATCCATGTGTTTGACACATTTCTGTTGGAGGTGGTGTAGTGTTTTGACATTTATTTCGCCTAACCTGGATATACGCTATAACAAAAATGTACAACACAATGTATACAATTTAGTTATGTTAGAATCATACCAATTTTAAAATACATGTAGGCCTAGTCTTTAGGACAATACACCTTGTACTTAAAAAAAAAAAAAAGTCGACAGAAACTAATATAAATTATTTGGTAATATAGATTGATCCCTTAAAGGGTATGTAATTAACATTTAAAATTCAAATGAAAAAAGAATGGAGATGAATACAGGTAGTGGACCCTGCAATTTATTGCTTAAACTAAGTAGAAATCTAAAGAAGTTCACATTCCATGGTTACAAAAATAAACTCATCAGTTATAGTTCAAAGTGATTGTCTTGTAAAATATGGTGACAAATTTCTTCTATTTTCTGCAATAATGGATAACTGAAGAAAAATGCAAAAGATGGTAATCAAATTAGAATTATCTAAATTACTTTTAAATGTGTCCCTTTTGATTCAATTTGTCCAGAATTATTGCAAGTAGACACATAATTATATGCAAGACGGTAAATGAGGCACAGCAGAACTCTCCAGAGTGATGAGGTCAAATAAGTGTAATGTCACTTGAACAATAATGACATCATAATGGAAGCGAGGATATAAATTACGTAAAAATCAGATATGTTATGGGGTAATAATAGCTAATGTTGTGAAAACACACTCTGATAAATTTCGACTGAGCCATGTTGAAAACCTTCACTTAAGATATAATAAACAAAGTTCTTGTCTGATAATAAACAAAGTTCTTGTCTGTTTTGAATTGTTTCGCATGCAGTTGATGTCACATGGTATAACATGATATTTTTCTGTTATATGTACAAATGACATTTCTGAGTACTGTTGTTTTATCTATCCTTCGAAATATGTAAGGATGAAGTTCACTGGTCTTTCGGAAAAGATTTAAAACCACATAACGTCCTATATCACATTGGGCATATTTGCATTTTTGAAGTGGCCTCTTAGAGATAATCGATCACATAATTGACGATGAAGTAAAACGAAATTTTAATGAATTTCATTTGAGTTAGAAAAACTAAGTGCGCTTCATATTTCACTGATAAAATTAAAAGCCCCACCCCCTAAAAAAAAACAATAAACAAAAGAAAAACTAAATACATGTAAACAGAAACAGAAGTCAAACAGATTTAAGAACAATGTTAAATTGAATTGATCATTTACAATTTCAAAATTAAAATTTTTATTTCAGTTTTAAAATTTTTCATAAAGTTCTGTGAATTTCTAAAAAAATTATATATTAATTCAAATATATCAATGCTTAATGTTTAGAGCTTCAGAAAGTAGAGGGAAATCTTATGCTTCTAAGGAATACAAAAATATTTTAGTTTATATAAAAATAAAAAAATTTAAAAAAACAATACATTTATACTAATAAGTACATTGTATATCCAGGTGTGTAAAGTTAAATATTGAATCCATGATTTTGATGCTATCAAATTCTCATTACAACATTTGGAAGATTTAAAACATTGACATATGTTTTGAACTTTTTCTGTTGAAAAGAATTTTGATTTCCATAGAAAAGCTGTCATATTTCTTTATGTTGCCTAGATACATTATATACTCTACTATCGTTTGCCTAGTTACGAGGCTTTCATATCTTCAAACTAGGTTTATTTTTTGTCATTCTTTGTTAATTTTCACATTGTTGGTATTCAATACAAATGTATCTTGTAAATAAGAAAATAAATGTGAATTTTAAATTATATTTACTTGAACACGTGGAAAAAAGTGCAGTAAATTAACAATAGACTTTGTTTTCTTGTAGGTTTTTGTGACCGGTCATGATGATAAAGAGGAGTTTAATAGACAGGTAAGTTTTGTATTAATAATTTGTGATGGTGGAGTAGGGATAGTACAAGGGAAAGCAAGAGTTGAGAGCTCAATTATCACATTGCAGTGTACTTTGTACTTTGATACATGTAATCTTATGCCCCTTCCCCCTTAGATTGGAGACCTTGGGGCAAATTGTTTTTGGTCCATATTTTGGTTTCTAAGTTTCTTTTCTCATATTTCAACCAAATTCTATCTATTTCACCAAACATCTTGCCAACATTCTTCAATATATGCCAGGGTAATGGGTCTTTTAAGATTTTGAGGCATGCTTGCCTGCAAATATGTATATCATTTTGAACTCTTTCCAAGTTTTTAGCATAACAGTAACAGTTGTCTGTTTCTGATTAATCCATGATACAATGTAAAGCTGCCAGTGATGTCATACATTGTGAGCATCATCATTTTCGAATAATTGTGTATTTTGATACAGTGAATTGTGTGCTGTTTGTAAATGTCTTTTAAATATGTAAAAGATCACAATTAAAAAACGTGTTGACACATAATTCCTTATAAGATAGTAAAGCAGTTATTTAATACTCACCCTTTTTTCACAGTTTACATGTAAAAGTGTCTGTTTTGTGTCCTTGACTTTAGTTTTGTATCCTTGAACCTAAGCCTCCATTTGACCTTGACATTTGAATAATGAAGCCTACACCATATACTGTGCCCCAGCACCACAATTGCTATTACTTTCTACATTCAGATCTACTTGTTGAGGAAGTTCAGTAGCCACCAGATTCCAGCAGCGGGACTGCGGTACTACATTTGCACTCTGTCTCCTGACCTTGTGGTGTACAAGGTGAGTCACGTTTTATCATATGCTTGCTTGCCTTGACTTGATTTATCCAATGGCGTGACTATTTATAGCCCTTGCCTCTCGTCCCTGTGAGTCAGTGAGAGAGAGAGACGTCTAGTGTGTGTATTCATATCTTTACTTGAGTGGACAGTATTTTCAGTGGCATATTCAGTGTCACTACACTTGTGCAGTCCAACAAAGGAGTCAGTCTGCATGGCATGCAGCAATGTGGACAGGAGATGAAAACAAACTAACCTTGGAAAATCTGGCATGGTTGAACCATGGACCTTCGTGTTGAAGATCATGCACTGTACCTACTCAGCTGCTCTGTTCACTATTTTATCATATCAACAGATTACCGTATTTTATGGCCTATAGGTCGATATGGGGGATAGGTCGAATGGCCGATTTTTGGCAAAAATCCAGGTTTAAGTATTAGATAGGTCGAAGTGGAGGACAGGTCGATGTCGGCAAAGATGGAAACATGAATGGAGGAACATAAAAATGCATCGTTTATGTTTAAAAACTGGTGCCAACACGATGGTAACCTACTAAAATAATCAGAATGATCGGCCTATTTTACGGTACAATATTAAATAGGAGTGATTAAAAAGCATAGAAGTTGCATTTTATCATATTTAACATCACTTATATTACTCGTATGTACTGATTTTGTATACATACATCTCTATTATGTTACCTGTCAAATCATCATTAAATTCTTTATGCTGTTTACACAAGCGACCTCAATCCTTGTCTTATCCTTACATTGACCTAAATTATTATGCTGCTGCAATTGTCAAACAATTAAATACTCAAGGTTTAGTGTCAATTAATTTACGTAACACTTTTTCCAAAACTTTCCCAACTTCAAAGACTGCCGCTCGATCCTTATCAGTTGAAGGTCACGTTCCAGTGAACACAGCTTGTAGTGTCCTAAAAGTCTGAATGAAGACTTCAACTTCACAGTGGGGTGCCGAGATAAGGGAATCATTCAAAAGTATAAACTGTCCGGTATAAATATAATGTAAACAATGTATTTTTATTATGCAGTTTCTGACACAGTCTTGAATCCCAATGATATTGTAACTTGAAAGATAATTATTTTGTCACTTGATTATGAACACAGTGCATTACGCACACACGAGGTCACATTTAATAGTCGAATTAAGTGTAAATACAAATGAGTATTTTGAGTAGGCCCCTAGATTATCCTGTGGAAAATTTTGAATTACGATGTTAGAATGAGGCATTGCAAATATAAGTTAAATAGTTCACTATTTTTTTTAAGATAAGTTGATGCGGTGAATAGGTCGAGGTCACAACTTTAGAGAAAAAAAATATCGACCTATAGGCCGTAAAATACGGTAACAAGAGAAATATTATTTATAATGAAATATTATACAAAGAACCACCTATTGAAGAAGCCACATATATAAATGTAACAGAGAAAAATACTGCCTCTGCTTGGAATCAAACGTATACTAGGACCCCTGGTTTACGAGTCTGGTGCTCTACTGATGGAGCAAAAAGGGAAACCCCATTAGCTCAAGCTAGCAGGAACATCATTTATCTACCACTGCCATACTATCAACAAAGTTGAATACATGTATTACTGGTAGTAGATAATGTGTAAGTTGTATTTTTATGCCCCCATAATCAGAGAATCGGGGATTTATAGTTTTTTATCTGCCCATCTGTCTGTCTGTGTTTCTGTTTGTCTACAAAATCTTTTGAATGGTAAGTGATAAAGCTTTCATATTTTACATGTGTATTCCTTGTGACAAGACCTTTCTTTTGCAACCAACATTTTTTAACTAGTGACCTTGACCTTGATGTTTAACCAGTTTCTTCAGACTTTGTTGCTGAATGGGGGCATTGGTGTTTCACAAACACATCTTGTAGTGTTGTTGTTGTCATGGAGTTGTTTTGTACATTTACAATCACTTGACCGATTCTTATCAAATTTGGTACATAGTACCACCATTGTGAGAATCATCATTAGTTTACAATCCCTGTGCCAAGGGCTCTGTAGAAGGGGCAGCAACTCCGATGACAGATAATGCCCTCTGACTATGACCAATGATATGTCGGTTGGAGATTGATTCACATATTCATGTTTATAGTTGAGTGTGTGATTACAATAGAGAAGAGCAAACAGCGTTCAACATTATTTATCAGAGCTACATGAAACGTTTTCCTGCCAGTTTTACAACAGATGTATATCACTTCCTTGAATATCATATGAGTAAAGTGTAAAGTGGTATTATTGTATGTTAAGTACATAGTGCAGATCCACAGGTGTAGTCAGGATTGATCGGATCATTAACTATTTATATGCTGTAAAATTGAACTTCAAAATCTGTCGTTGATCCGGAGTATACGTGTAAATGTTACATTCAGACTATCACTTCAGTTTTTGAAAAGTGTTTTACATAACCACTTAACCTATTTACCTCTAGAGACACATTTGGACTGGTCTAAGTCATTGATTTACAGAAGAGTCCTGGCTGGCTTATGTCACTGATATGAAGTAGAGATCATTTCTTTTTAGTAGTTAACAGTTTTATTTTTGTTCAAACACTCAAAACTATCACTTAAGACCCTGTAACATGTGTCCACATGTTGCTAGTAAGAGTTATGAAGTGATAAACTAACAAATCAATAACTGACTTTGTGATAACTACATGAACCTTTAATTTATGTTGTTGTTTGTGTCTCTCTTGCTGTCTGGCTGTCTATTTGACTATCTTTCTGTTTCTGGCTGTCTGTCTGTCTGTCTTTTTTCTATCTCTGTCTCTCTAGCTGTCTGCATGTCTAGCATTTTCTGTCTCTGTGTATCTGGCTGTCTGTCTTTCTCTCTTGCTGTCTGTTTCTCTTGCCATCTGTCTCTCTGTCTATGTATCTGTGGTTGTCTACCTCTCTGGCTGACTGTCTCTCTGTCTGTCTATGTCTCTGTGGTTGTCTACCTCTGGCTGGCTGTCTCTCTGTTTGTCTATGTCTCTGTGGTTGTCTACCTCTCTGGTTGGCTGTCTATGTCTCTGTGATTGTCTACCTCTCTGGCTGGCTGTCTCTGTCTATTTCTCTGTGGTTGTATACCTCTCTGGCTGGCTGTCTCTCTGTCTATCTATGTCTCTGTGGTTGTCTACCTCTCTGGCTGGCTGTCTCTCTGTGTGTCTATGTCTATGTGGTTGTCTACCTCTCTGGCTGGCTGTCTCTATGTCTATCTATGTCTCTATGGTTGTCTACCTCTCTGGCTGGCTGTCTCTCTGTGTGTCTATGTCTCTGTGGTTGTCTACCTCTCTGGTTGGCTGTCTATGTCTCTGTGGTTGTCTACCTCTCTGTCTGGCTGTCTATGTCTCTGTGGTTGTCTACCTCTCTGGTTGGCTGTCTATGTCTCTGTGGTTGTCTACCTCTCTGGCTGTCTGTCTGTCTATCTATGTCTCTGTGGTTGTCTACCTCTCTGGCTGGCTGTCTGTCTATCTATGTCTCTGTGGTTGTCTACCCCTCTGGCTGGCTGTCTCTCTGTCTGTCTATGTCTCTGTGGTTGTCTATCTCTCTGTCTGTCTGTCTGTCTATCTATGTTTCTGGTTGTCTACCTCTCTGGCTGACTGTCTGTCTATCTATGTCTCTGTGGTTGTCTATCTCTCTGTCTGTCTGTCTGTCTATCTATGTTTCTGGTTGTCTACCTCTCTGGCTGACTGTCTGTCTATCTATGTCTCTGTGGTTGTCTACCCCTCTGGCTGGCTGTCTCTCTGTCTGTCTATGTCTCTGTGGTTGTCTTCCTCTCTGACTGGCTGTCTCCCTGCTTATCTGTCTCTTTTGCTGTCTGTCCTTGCTTGTCTGTTTCTCTGGTTATCTCCCTCTCTGGCTGGCTGTCTCACTTTGCTGTCTTTCTCTCGACTGGGTGTCTAGATATGCCTTTCTTGCTTTCTGTATAACTCTGCCTATGTCTCTAGTTGTCTGCCTCTCTGGCTGTGTGTTTCTTTTGCTGTCTTTTTCAGGCTGTCTTTGTCTGTCTGTCACTCTGTCTCCTTTGCTGTCTGCCTCTCTGTTTGTCTCGCATGCTGTTTGTCGGTCTCTCTGGTTGTCTATGTCTTTTCCTGTCTGTCTTTTTTCTTTCTTCCTTTTCTAGCTGTCTGTCTTTACATTAACTCAGTTTTTCTAACTGGGGTAAGTAGGTTTTCAGCCTTTTAATTAACCTCTGCATAAGTGACCTTGTTACAGTGGCCCATATTTAACATTGTTTAAAATTTGATGAGCTGTTGAGAGGAATGAGAGTATGAATTTTTACATACTCATTTTGTTTCTATATTAAAGAATTAGAATACCGTGCACCTGTAAATGAAATCTTGTTCAAAGCCTCTGAGATATTGTTGATATAAGTTCACAAGGGTTTTTAAACCAATTATTTCCTGTTAATCAAATACTGCATCAACAGTTAGGAATCAGAGAAGGTAAAGTTTAAAGTGACTTGCAGCATGCTGACTGATTTATGAGAGAATGTGTTTCTTATCAAGGTGAAATATTCACATGTATGTTGTAGTCATATATAGCAGTGGAGTTTTCACCTAAAATCTTCTCTCTCTCTCTCTCTCTCTCTCTATCTCTCTCTCTCTCTCTCTCTCTCTCTCTCTCTCTCTCTCTCTCTCTCTCTCTCTCTCTCTCTCTCTCTCTCTGTAAATTTTCCAGTATGCATATGCTCTTTTTTTTTTTTTAACTTCACTACATATTTTTTTAAAATATACTAAATGCTCTATTTCCATCAAATAACTTTAGTACAAAACAACACAGAAAGCATTTAAAATAATACAATTCATCAGGAAACATTCAAAGGTACCTGTGTTCTAAATGCCTAATGCATTGATGCCTATTTTTAAATAAATCTTGATCATCCCTAGAATGTGGTAAACAGTTTATTTACATACACACATTATACAGTGCATAGCCACGTAAATACATGTACATATAAGCACAAACATAGATTATACATGTTGAATATTGTTGTGTTCTGAAAATGTGTACATTGATTGAATTCAAAATAGACCACAATCTTTGAATATTTTAGTAAATTTTGATATGAAAAAAAAATTCCCTGGATGGTTATCACTATGGCTAAGTACAACAAACAGTTAAGGTATCCTTGTGACACTACAGTGTTTCAGTTTCAATTAGAGGAGGATTTTGTTTACAGAGTTATGGCCCTTTACCATAATTATAACATTTAAAGATAATCAGTCTTCCCTTCCTTTTTTCGTTAGTAAAAACTTCACCACACATTGTGTAATATTGAATGACTGTTTTTACCAACCATTTGTATGATTATAGCACTAACTTGTGGCGTTAGAAATCATTCAAAACTTTGCCAGGACAAAATATATTTTATGGTGGTTGTTTAAAGTTGTACTGGTCTTCATTCCAGAAGGTGGTGGCAGATTGTATATGATGCAATGCCAATAAAATGTTCAGTTTGAATTTTGACTTATTTATTATTTTGAATTTAAGTTGCTCCTAAATGCCATTTTAGCTGTCATTGTACAGTTCTGTTGTGGGCCTCCATGGTCGAGTGGTTTGAGCATTGTGATTTATATCATGAAGTCTCTCACCTCTCTCTCTCTCTCTCTCTCTCTCTCTCTCTGTGTCTCTGTGTCTCTCTCTCTGTGTCTCTGTCTCTGTCTCTCTCTCTCTCTCTCTCTCTCTCTCTCTCATTGTACAGTTCTGTTGTGGGGCCTCCATGGTCGAGTGGTTAGCTAGCCCAGGATTGTGTCCCACGGGAACCTAAGCTAATTTTGTGAGAGAGTTTGCTGGAAGGCTCGTAGTCTCTTTCTTGGTAAATAGTAACAGGGTTCTCGCCTCTACCATTAAAAAACTGCACACCATCAGTACCATATAACTAAGAAATTATTGAGTGTGGTATAAAACACTGTTAAAACAAAATGCAGTCCTCTAAATGATATTTCTACCATTTATAGTGTAGGGCTTACCTGATACTGATGTGTGTAGGAAAATGTCTGTGAACTGAAATTGATATTAAAGTGAAATGAATTTGATAGGTACAAAACATTGAATTCAGTTATCTATATAATACACTGTTTAGACTGCAGAGTACAGATAAATATATCTTCAAGTCAGCATCTTGTCTGATAAGAATTCATTGTCGCTGAAATTTTTTGGTTGTGGAAAATTTTGGTACTTCTTGTTGGCTGTGATGTGAAATTCCCAGCGTGGTGACTAACATCATTCACCCACATGTGTATAAAATGGGGGGAAATTTTTCAGCGACCTTGTCAATTTCATATTCCCTTTAAAACAAAGATCTACCTCCATTTCTCTTTTTCTTTCTCTCACTCATTTCGTCATTATCTGCGTGATAAATGTGTGTGTGTGTGTGTGTGTTACAAATTTGATGTACTTCTATGGCATGTATATGTATGTCTGAGTATGTGTAAGTGTGTGTGGGTGTGTATGTATAATTGGTCAGATACATGCATGATATCAGCTAGTATAATGACATCAGACAGCACAATTCCTGATTTCCTCTCTCGATACATGTTGTACCAATATACATAGACACATCTGTATCTGTTTACATGTTTATATATAGTTGAGTCACTAGGGTATACCAGGTCATGTTATACATATGTAGATTGTAGGTATATCTGTATACATTCATACATGCAAAAAAATATATATTATTACTTAATGCAAAAGTCTATTTTAAGTAATGGTAGTTAACTATTTACATATTAAGCACATTTCTCCCCAAATATTACATTTCCATCTAAGTGGGGGAACCAATATCATATTACCTATAAAAGTGAAACAGATTAATTTCACATAGAGTTCTAAAAATCTGGATTTACATTTAAAAAAAAACAGCTTAAAGGTGAATGGAAGGTTTTGTGTGGTAGGAAGGGTTAGGAAGGAAGGCTTTTGCTATTGTTGTTTCTTTTAGTTTTCTTTTTTTCAGGGTCGGGCTTTAAGGTAATTTTGAATAAACTTTTAATTTGTTTATCTGAATCCCTTTTTTTCAAAGCTTCCAAAACAGTATGACATTGAAATTATTGGTGCTGAAATACACACACACACACATATATATATATACATCATGCCACATTTTGTCAGGAACATTTTTCCTGCTATATAGAATTCTCTTGATAACGCCGAATTCATTATAACCATCCGCCACTCTATTTTTAGAACAAACGTCCATTTTATAGTGTCAGTTATCTAGATGTACTGCCATAGTTGATCATGGACAGTGAAGTGTCTAATTAGTTGCTAGGGATCGTCTATTTTAACCCGGAAGCATTTAACTAAGACTAGGGAATTAAAGAATTAAAGAAACAAGATGATAACATAATATGAACTGTTGTCCTGGTTTTTTGCTTACTAAAAATATATCTGTGATACAAAATAACAATAACTCTATTTCTCACAAGAGCGGGAATACAATTCATCGCCAAACTCGATATATTGCCATTATTTCTAAATAATGCAAGGTGGCGGTTTATCAAGTGTTGTACATATATAATATATATTACCGACAGAATCCATCTTTGTTTAGGAGACAGTGACAACTGCTGTCTTGTAATACAGACTAACCGCCCTTGACGTGCCAGATGTAGATTGGTCTGCAGTTTCTCTGTACGTTTAATAAGCTTGTTATGTCAATTCATCATTTTTGGCCAGACACGAGTGTTGAAAATTATTATAGATATTTATCTTGAGGGAAATCAGTTACACATTCAGATTAGATTGATCAACTCTTCCTGTTGTTGTCAGTTTCAATTTATAATATAAGTCACATGTTTCTAAAACCAATAATAGCTTAGTAATTACAGTGGAACCTCATCTGAAGACCACCTCGCTTAGGAAACCACCTCACATTTCAGGCCACAAGTTTTCAGTCTCTTGATAACTATCTAATAAGTACAGAACCACACTTAAGTGAGACTACCTCACTAATCATAACACTTTCAGTCAGTCAGTTTGGAGGTCTTATTACCAAGGTTCTACTGTAACACCTCACTAACCATAACACTTTTAGTCAGTTAGTTAGGCGGGCTAAATAGCAATGTTCCACTGCACATGTATTCTGAAGATTAAAACATATTCTGAGAGGCCAAAAAAAAAAAAAGTTATATAATAAAAATGTTAATGTTATCTGATTTGGCACGGATAGCGCCTGTATATTTTTGTTGGCGAAGATAACAGTTAATTAGTACAATAACTACCCCAGTATGACAGTGTAAAATCATTTTGCAGTATTTTGTTGGCTGTGCTTGGTAAAATTTATGTATTTCATGTTAGTTATACATGATCCAATTTTTTGTATTATTTTTCCATCTCTTAATTGATAATTAGGGCTGCTTTTCTTGTATTTTCAATATGTACAGTGCTTAACAAAAGTTAGTAAGTGGTTCTTATAAATTCCACCAGCAGGGATTGATTTTGTCCTCCAGGACGGACACCTGATACCACCTCAGAATTTCTGAGGTCAGTATTAGTCTAGTATCTACCATATTTATTTCTCGTGTTATTGATGTCCTCAATGTTTAGCCTACACTTTGATATTTGTACTTTTTTGTTCAGAAAACATGATATGCTTACCAGTTTCTGCACAAATCCATAATCATGTTAAATCTAAATCTTCATGTATGCTGAAATTTTGGCAAGTGAACTTGAGCAAAAATACTGAACATACCTAGTAAACATTATTGTGTACCAGGTATATTGGTCACTCATGTCCAAGGGGTACATTTAAACTTCATAACCAGACTTGCTGTGGTCTGGTGATAGAGCATTTGACTCACAAGCAGAAGTTCCTGGGTTCGATTCCCGGTGCCAGGTCATATGAAAGACTTTAAAATAAAAATGTTAGTGACAAATCCTTCCCCAAGCGCACAACGTACAAATTGAAAGTCACAATGAAATTTTAAAACCAAGGTTCCATCTCACGAAAGGCTTGGCAAGTAAAAGAACCCTCGGTGCATTGGCATCAGTCAACAGCACAGGTCAAAATTTGTAGAACTTCACCTAATGGTCACCATTTTGATGACGTCATAAAAAACTGTTAGTCGCTATTGTCAGGAGTCCACCAAACATTTTTGTATAAAGAATGATAATAGGAAGACGAAAAAATAGGTCTCTATATTTCATCCAAAAATTCCCTCAGAATTCCCTAACTGACTAGACTATATCCAGTGTTCTTGGTGCTAAACATTGACTTCACCATGATAAATCGTTTTCCAATATTGTGTTTATTTTACCTATTCCATCATCTATTTCTTGAAATTAACATCTCTGACACATTTTATAGATGATCTTCATGACAGGTAAATATTCTGACAATCAATTTCAGGAAGAGGTGTTATTGATTGTTCTTTTAGAGGCAAATATGGCTCCGAGACTCTGATCACGTAATATAAAAGACAAATTGATTTATATGTATCGATCCTCGGCGTTCGTCGCTCAGTTTTGTAAAATCAGACAAGCAAATGAGGACATTGCTCTGGGCTTTATATATTTTATTGTTACTTAATATCTAATGAAGAATTTTTGGCCTGATTGCAAAGCAAATATTGGTTAATGAATTGACGATGTCTGTTTGTTATGGAAGACTGTATGTGCCATATAAGAAATATATGTTATCCGATGGTTGCCACATAATTAATGGGCACCTGGACCCAGTTGCACAGCAGGTTGTTAAATTTAACGTGAAGTTAACCAATGTTAAACCAATGGGCTAATTTTACATTAAATTTAATAACCTGTTGTGCAACTAGGTCCTGGTCTGTATCAACAATTTGGTTTAGCTAATGGCTGTGAAAAAATCATTTAGAGTGTCACATTGTAACTTCACATAATGATTGCACCTGATTATATTGGTTGAATATGACCTCCAATTTTTAACCTTGACTTTGACCTTTGACCTTCAATGCTTTATAATTCAGGCACACCACTTCTAGTGGTTTCTTGCTTCACGTTTATGGAGAAGTGGATTATAAATGAAATATCATAAACTTTTACATGTATCTATGCTGTAGATTTGATTTTCATTGCATCTTAAACATATCACTCCTTTCCTGAAATGTGATCTCATTTTTAAGTCTCATCTGACAGGGCTTGAATTCAACATTTTTTCTCAAGTGGTCCACAGGTCCAGTAGAATAAAAACGTTCTACCAGGCCCACAAATAACTAAAGAGAAATTATTTCATGATATTCAATGTAAAGATAAAAAAAAATAGCCAGCTATAACACTAAAGGACAAGACTGGATATTTTCAATTTGTATCAAATATGAATTAGATTATTTTGTAAGATTTGAATATGCAACAATTATTGAAAAGAACACTCTTTATTTCTTTATTTCTTTTATTAGACAATGGGGCCAGGACAGATTTGAAATCTACTTGCCCGTCCTTCTTTTTATTGGCCAAGGTCGTTAGGAAGACCTGTTACTTGCCAAAGCAACAGTCACTGGTTGTGTTAAAATCAATGTCATGTATTATTTTAGCACTTACCAAAGAAACAGTCACTTGACGTATTTATTCTAATTCTTGCCAAAGGAAGAGTCACAGGCTGTCATAAAGTTGACATCATTTTTCTAAGATATGACTTAAACCAGAAAATGAAGTTGCTGACTTCCGATTGGAAAGCTCTCTAGCTATTAGAGTCGCCCTAAGTGGTCCTATAAAATGCCACAGCCATGATGAAAGATTTTGTTCTGAAGTTGCCAAATTACTTAATATTCTAGCTTAACTAACTTCCAGAATTTAAAATGAAATCACACAAAGTGGATGTTGCAGCCTACAATTTTTTTTATTTATGACATAGTCTACAATTGTACGTGAGAGCCATCGTGGCTCCGCGGTAGAAAGCTCGATTCGCAACCGCAGGATCGTGGGTTTGAGCCTGGATGGAGGCGTCTGGCTTTCCCTGTCCTTAGGATTAGACAATAAAAACGGAGGTCACAGTAGGTGTCAGCACGAGAACCCTCACTGCTTAATAGCTGTGAGTATCGAGCATAGGCCAAAATTTGAAGCCTTTCACTGGCATTTGGTGATGTCTCCATATGAGTGAAAGATTCTTAAGTGGGTCGTTAAACAACAATACAACAACAACAATTGTAAGTAATGATAAGAATTAATGTTCATTTGACGAAAACAGCAGAACTATCCATTAATACTTATACAAATTTTTAGTACCATACTCAAAGAATTTTCAATATTTTATAGGAAATTCATAAATTTGGCCCATTTTGTTTCGATGTAAATGAAAAAAAAACAAAACAGTAATGTGTTTCTTATTCAGTCACATCCAATCAAACAATGTATAGTCCAAATGATAACAAAAGATTGTGCTTGAGTATTGAGTGAATTTTGTGAATTTGTAACTTTTAAAGGTCCTGAATTTGGGCCTAAAATCAGGTTGTGATTTTTTTCCAGGGGAGGGGTAGAGGTTCTTTTTTTCTAGGAAGGCAATATTGATCAGTTTATTTTAGCTTACAAACAAAGATCACATGTGATTTTAAAAAAAAAGAAAAACAAACAAATCTTCTACTTCTTTCAAAATGTTTTTGTAAGCACAGCATGGTTCCATTGTCTTAAGTGAATACGACTACTCAGTAACTCTGATAATCTAATAAGATATGGTGAAGATATTGAAAGTATTCACAGCTTTCCTATGAATACAAAATACCAAGGAAGTTAGATGAATAATGGTAATGGTTTTGTTGCCTAATGTTAAAGTAACAAGATTTTGTGATTTTGTTATCTCCACACTGCGGTGATCATAGTGTTATGGGATGCAGTGCACACTGTAATATGTTGATGGAATCTTACAACAAATGCCTGCTATGTCTGTCTGGAAATTTACACTTGGAAGATATCCAAGATGTATAGTAAAGTTTCTGTGCCAGTATAGTCAGTTAATATATATACTGAATTTGTATAAAGGGTTATTTTATTAACACACAAACTAATTGACTCGCAAACACACACACACACACTCTCTCTCTCTCTCTCTCTCTCTCTCTCTCTCTCTCTCTCTCTCTCTCTCTCTCTGTCTGTCTGTCTGTCTGTCTGTCTAACTGTCCGTCTGTCTGTGTGTGAATTTTCCAGTATGCATATGCTCATTTTTTTTTTAACTTCACTACAAAATTACATGTATACTTTGCTGTTACATTTGTTTTTCATTGCTGGTAATGAACATGTCAAATGAAATTCCTTTCAGTGACTAATGTTTTATGCAACAGATTCAGTCATATTTTTGGGACATTACAATCCTAAATCGCCCATGTTGTGTACAAATATAAAACTTATCCCCTCTATGTCTCTGTCTGTCTCCCTCTGTCTATCAGTGTCTCTCTCTCTCTCTCTCTCTCTCTCTCTCTCTCTCTCTCTCTCTCTCTCTCTCTCATGTACATGTATGCATTCATAGTTACATACATACACACTAACACACACAGACTATGAAAATGTATGAAGAATGATTTTTTTTTTATTATCACAAAAGTAGAAACGCCACAAATATTTACAGCATCCAATGTGTTACTTTTATTTAAGATAGATAACACTCTGGGGTTATTAAGATTCACTCCAGGACATGTACATGTATATATTGTGTTGTTTATTTATATACATGTATATACACGTAATCCAGTCTAGACTCTAAGTCAGACTTTTCTCTTCAGAATATTGATTGAAAACAGTATATTAGATTTGCCTGATAGATTATTCTCTCAGATTTTTTTTCTGTGGATAGATAACAGGTATCGCTACAAAAGTTGTATAAAAAAATTACCATTGTGCTTTTACTGACGTTCATAGATTCTATGTATTTTCTCCGTTATCAGAAAACATATCGTTCATTGCAATGTTCTAAAAATTGCATCCCAAATCGCTGTGATGAAGAAGTGTTACGCTGTCTAAGACGATTGTTCGAGTTCCCTATATAAACATGGAACCTGTCTTGAGAGCCCACCCATCTGCCACTGAAATGTGGTCTCTCATGGCAAGTGGTCTCTCATTAGAAGTTTTATTTAAGGATTATTTAACCAAGTGGTTTTCGGAATGTGGTCCTACTGAGGACAGGTGGTCTTTCATGACAGGTTCCACTGTAAAAACTATATGAAATCCATGCAAAGAAAATAAAAGCATAGGCGTCGGAGCTGGGGGGGCTAGGGGGGGCTTAGTCCCCCCACTTTTTTTGCAAAGATAGGCATAGGTGTTGAAAATTGGGGCTTAGCCCCCCCCAAGACGTTTCTGGCGTGTGTGTGTTTTAAGTTGGTTTAGCCCCCCCCCCCACTTCTGGCGTGTGTGTGTTTTAAGTTGGTTTAGCCCCCCCACTTTCAATTTGCTTCCGACGCCTATGAAAAGTATCGTCTTTCTGGGTTAATTATATTATTTTAAGTCGAGTAATTATATTGGACTCATCAGGTAATTACCAAAAGCATTAATTAATGCAAAAATTAATTTGTTGACCCTACACAAGGTGAAAAAGCGTGTTTAAGGTTCCGCTAAAGTCAAATTTGACTGATTTTTCAAAACCAAAATTTTAACTTATTATAGAATATTATAACATGTTTTATACACCAAAATTTGCAGAATTCTGTGCTGAATCACAATATCATAACACTGAAGTCATAAAATGCATGTGGAGTAAGAACTTTGCAATTATATCACTTGCTGTTTTAAAAAAATCCGGACAGTAAATGACTACTTTGTTTTTCCTAAAAATTAAGCATTATCATCTTTAAAGTCATATCCAGGGCAAGTTGGGATTTTTTAGTAAAAATATTATATCCAAAAAAAGGTATGCAACTGTAAAGCATGGTAGGCAAATCAAAAAATGGATGCCATTTTTCCAAGTGGGAACTACTTTCATATAAATGTATGGAGGACCATACCTGTAAAGATACCATATTCATGAACAAAATACACCTGTAATATCTATTTCAACATTTGGATATAATGCCATTAAAATTACAAAAAAGTGCTAGAAATATTCATCATAATAAATTCTACTTACTTTATTAACAGGATGTAAAAAATATGTAATATAGCTCATAGAATTTATACAAGTGAAAAAAGAGGGGTATTAAATAACATTTAGATAAAGTTTATGTTAGATATGCAGTTTGTTCTCTGGTTCTCATGCCATTTTCAGAATGAAATTGGGTATGGAGGCTTTAATTTGTGATTTTTTTAATTCTCCCTCTTGAAAAAGTGAGAAAATTAAAGTTTCTCTTATTTTTTGAAAAAAAAAGAGTTAGATATAATTCAAATGGATAAAACTGATTTTTTGCATGTACAAATAAATTCTTCTTAAATGTTTTGTTTAACACATGTTCAAACTGCTTCATGACCTGAGAGGCTGAGAAAAAATTATACTGAGATGTAATATTGAATAACAGAGACATAGGGCCTATATAACACATTATAGGTATGTCTCTGGGGATAAGAAAGGGCTTCACAATATTTTGTCAACAATGTAGTTTTATATGAAATACATAGTTAATATTAATAGTGACTGAATACTTTTTGTAAGACTGTTTTTCATATCTGGTAACAAAAATAACGATTTGTCAAAAATAAAAGTGACATTTTTTATTGAATATGTGGCCTTCCATACAATTTAGTGATGGAAATAAAAAGTTTAAACTATTCATTTTTATTTGCTATAGGCATATAATTTATCATTTAGGTAGTTAATCATCCTATGTTCACTGAAAATGAAAAATTATAGAGTTTTGAAAAATATTTTTAAAAACATTTCTAACTCATTTCGCGTCATGGCTGACACAAGGGACCAGTTAACTTGTTTGTGTTTTATCGTCAAATCTCGTTTGATCTTTGAGACAATATTAAAAATGGATAATTGCTAAGTAAATAGACAAGCATGTGTTTAGTATTCACTTTGAATATTTGTACTTCTTCTGTAAATCGGACTGTTTATGTCTCCGTGACCAAAGATCAGCTGAATATCAGTCAACCGGAAGTTGCTATTACAAAGTTATCCGTAACTAAACTCAAGAAATAACGATGTTTTATGAACGGAATATTCCCCAAAAGCTATTTCAAACTATTTTCAGTTTGAAATAAATGTATATTTGAACCAAAAATTCTAAATGTTTGAATAAAACAAAAATATGAAAGTGTGTAGTAGTTTGCATCTACTTTCATTTTCCACTAGCACCAACAACAGATAACTGTGGTGAGGATAATCCAGGGAAATGTCCCCGCGGCATACGAACTGTACACACATTAAATGCTTGTTGATTGGTTCATATTACAGGTATATTTTACAACTAAAGAAAATAATAAATTCATAATCGATCTCTTGTATGAAAGCGAAATTGTAGCATGCCATAATCTTCCAAAATGGCGCGGTCGGCAGCCGTACAACACAAACGGGATATCAAAATATCTCATTAAATTCAGATATATAGTTAAAAAGGTCCGCTTGCCCTTAGTAGAAAACCTGAGTAATTATGCGTATTATATTACGAAAAGTTGGTCTTTTAAAACTGTGCATTTTTTGAAAATTTTAATTCATTTTTTCAAATAGATTTGTAGCAAACACTTTCTAACAGTACCAACAAGTCAAACACAAAACAGGCTGAAAGTCTGTATAAATTTTTAATAGTATGCCAAATTTCAAGGTCGGTTTTCTCATATTTAAGGAATAATTACTTGGTGAATCTTTTATCTAAATTTGAATTTAGTGGAACCTTAACCTTCCATACAGAGTTAAGTTTATATAGGACAAGGTTAGCATAATTCTATATATTCAAATATTTGCTCTGTGCAAGCATGCGAGTCAGTATTACATTGTAATATCTGAGCAAAAGGTGTTTTTTTTTGTATATATTCTTTTCAAATACCATAAGTACAATCTATAGATAAAATTTTCAACCTTGAAATGATTTTATTTTCTATCTATTTATTTCACTCCCTGAACAATAAATGTATCATAAGTAACAAGGCAGAACTTTGACCTGATTACATTTCTTTTTACGCCTGTTAGCATCAATCACTTCCAGGCAACCCATTGTGTTAGCATCCCTCACTGCCAGACTATCAGTCAACACATTGTGTTAGCATCCTTCACTGCCAGGCATCCCATTATTTAGCATCCCTCACTGCCAGATAATACATTGTGTTAGCATCCCTTACTGCCAGTCAACACATTGTGTTAGCATCCCTCACTGCCAGACTATCAGTCAACACATTGTGTTAGCATCCCTCACTGCCAGACTATCAGTCAACACATTGTGTTAGCATCCTTCACTGTCAGGCATCCCATTATTTAGCATCCCTCACTGCCAGATAATACATTGTGTTAGCATCCCTTACTGCCAGTCAACACATTGCGTTAGCATCCCTCACTGCCAGACTATCTGTCAACACATTGTGTTAGCATCCCTCACTGCCAGACTATCAGTCAACACATTGTGTTAGCATCCCTCGGTGCCAGTCAACACATTGTGTTAGCATCCCTCACTGCCAGTCAACACATTGTGTTAGCATCCCTCGGTGCCAGTCAATACAATGTGTTAGCATCCCTCACTGCCAGTCAACACATTGTGTTAGCATCCCTCGGTGCCAGTCAACACATTGTGTTAGCATCCCTTACTGCCAGTCAACACATTGTGTTAGCATCCCTCGGTGCCAGCCAACACAATGTGTTAGCATCCGTCACTGCCAGACCACGATGATGATGATGATCCTTAAAATTTTAGGTACCTCAGCTTTAGTTTGAAACAATCTTGTTGATATAGCTGTGAATTAAGTTACACTTTTACTAAAGGTCAAAGAAATTGTCTTTGTCCAATAAAACTTGTAATATATCAAAATTATAGATTTGATAAATTTTACATTTTCAATCATCTTTAGAATACTGCTACAGAATATTGTTATACAACTGGATCTACAGTTCTAGTAAACTTAAAATTTTAAATATAATGCATATATTTATAAACCAGTCTGGTATGGTTTTGGTACAATTCAATTTTGAATTGATATATTTAGCAAATTGAATATAAAAAGTTTAAATCAAAAGCGCACAGCCATCTGTTTTATTTCAAAACTCAACTTTTGTCACTTCAATCAAGAATATGTCGACAAATCGGGGGTATTTATAAGAGCACAATACTAGTTATACCTGTAACACAATATCGTCATTCTAGCCAACAAATGCTTTTTTTAAAGGTCACTTCACCATTCACATTTCCCGCTCACGTGAATAAAACGTATTCTGTGCATGAACGTTCTATTAAAATTTTTACATGGACATGTGCATCATGATTCCAGTTAGTGATCAGCTCATGAAATGGAAATGTTTAAAATCTGTGTTACCCTGCACTTGAGGTAAACCTAGATTTTTTTGACAATTCTTTGTAAATTGTATTATTAAGCTGATATTGACTAGCTTTGTACACATAAGCTGGGTTATATAGCACAAAGATTGAATGTGAATTAAAATTTCTAAACTGTCTGTATGTGTAGTTCAAGCTGTCCTGGGAAATGTGTTTAAATTTTATTACAGTGAAGCCTGTCTTTGTATGTACTGAAACCTGTTTATGGTGTATCTCATTTTGTACAGTGAAACCTGTCTATGGTAAATCTCATTTTGTACAGTGAAACCTATCTATGGTAAATCTCATTTTGTACAGTGAAACCTGTCTATGGTGTATCTGATTTTGTACAATGAAACCTGTGTATGGTAAATCTCATTTTGTACAGTGAAACCTGTTTTTGTAAAGTGAGAGCAGTGTCATTACAGTGAATTTCTGTTTGTACAGGGAGACCTGTCTATATATAATGAAACCTGTCTGTAGAGTGAGACCTGTCTATATATAGTGGAACCTGTCTGTAGAGTGAGACCTGTCTATGTAATGTGAGACCTGTCTATATATAGTGAAACCTGTCTGTAGAGTGAGACCCATCTATATATAGTGAAACCTGTCTATAGAGTGAGACCTGTCTATGTAAAGTGAGACCTGTCTATATATAGTGAAACCTGTCTATAGAGTGAGACCTGTCTATGTAAAGTGAGACCTGTCTATATATAGTGAAACCTGTCTATAGAGTGAGACCTGTCTATGTAAAGTGAGACCTGTCTATATATAGTGTAGAGTGAGACCTGTCTATGTAAAGTGAGACCTGTCTATATATAGTGAAACCTGTCTATAGAGTGAGACCTGTCTATGTAAAGTGAGACCTTTCTATATATAGTGAAACCTGTCTGTAGAGTGAGACCTGTCTATGTAAAGTGAGACCTTTCTATATATAGTGAGACCTGTCTATGTATGTATAGTATGACTTGTCTATATACAGTGAAACCTGTCTGTAGAGTGAGACCTGTATGTAAAGTGAGACCTTTCTATATATAGTGAAACCTGTCTGTAGAGTGAGACCTGTCTGTGTATAGTGAAACCTGTCTATTGAGTGAGACCTGTCTATGTAAAGTGAGACCTGTCTGTAGAGTGAGACTTGTCTATGTAAAGTGAGACCTGTCTATATATAGTGAAACTTGTCTGTAGAGTGAGACTTGTCTATGTAAAGTGAGACCTGTCTATATACAGTGAAACATGTCTGTAGAGTGAGACTTGTCTATATACAGTGAAATCTGTCTGTCGAGTGAAACCTGTCTATGTATAGTATGACTTGTCTATATACAGTGAAATCCGTCTGTCGAGTGAGACCTGTCAATGTAAAGTGAGACCTATCTATATATAGTGAAACCTGTCTGTCAAGTGAGACCTGTCTATGTATAGTATGACTTGTCTATATACAGTGAAATCTGTCTGTCGAGTGAGACCTGTCTGTATAGTATGACTTGTCTATATACAGTGAAATCTGTCTGTCGAGTGAGACCTGTCTATGTAAAGTGAGACCTATCTATATATAGTGAAACCTGTCTGTAGAGTGAGACCTGTCTATGTAAAGTGAGACCTGTCTATATATAGTGAAACCTGTTTATATCTATAAAGTCAAACCTGTATATGTATCGTCTATGTATAGTGAAACTTATCTATGTCTATGCCATCAAACCTGTCTATATCTATACAAACTTATATACAGTGGAACTTTTATATAACAACTTCTTTAAGGACACAAGAAAACTGGGCCGGTATTCATAAAGATTCTTAAGTTTTATACTTAAAGTAACACTTAAGTAGAAAATAAATTTTTAGCTAAGAAATAATTCTTAAGTGAAAATCACAAAGATGCTATGAGTAATTCTTAGCTAAGTAATACTTAAGTACATTACCAAGGGGAATCCGGGGAAAGCCCAGTTTGTAAATAGATTTTGCCAACCAAAACATCGATTTGGTACCCACCAAAGCGTGAATAAAGCGGAATGAAACTCAAGATGACATTTTTTTTTCTGAGATTTTGAAAGCTCAAATATTTGATGCTTTGAAATTAAAACTGACCCGATATCCTCCTATAATAAACTTGATCAATTTCTGCAGTTATTGCATGCATGTAACAGGCATTGTCAGAGTGACAGGCTTATCCAGAGTTGAATTTCTTTCAAGATATTGATTTCTTTTGTTTTTTTTCATATAAAAAGTCCCCCGCGAAGTCACACTGGTTGTACTAAAGTTTACATTACAGAGTTGTTAGGTTTTTTGTTACAACCTTCCTTTGAAATTTCTTCTCTAAGAAAAAGAGAACTTAAGAAATTCTTAAATCATTTAGGACTCCTCTTTAGTACTCTAAACTTTAAGCACATTTTTAAGTGCTAAGTAAGTTTATGAATTATACTTAAGAATTTCAACAAAATTTGAGAAATTTCTTAACCACTTAAGTAAGAAAAAAGTTACTTAAGTATTTTTTCATACTTAAGTATAGACTAAGAATCTTTATGAATACCGGCCCTGGTCTTTATAGGGAGGTGGTTTTTATATAGAGGTTGATTTATACACAAATGTTACTATTGGGGACAGCAAAAAATGGTCTTTGTGACCAAGTGCCCTTTATACACAGGTGGTTGCTAAAGCAGGTTTTACTGTATGTACATTCACACGCCAAAAGTATGTCAACTTTTTTTGTTTTCCCATTGCTTTCTATGTTAAATCAATTTTATTTTTAATAATTGGCCTTACTCATATATTGAATCAAATTGGCCTGGTTCATATATTTAATCAAATCTTGTAAACTTTTGAACAATTGTGTCGAAGTCTGTGAACTACCTTTCTAAATTAGTTTGAAATGTGTTGATTTCTTTTTGTATAAAATGCAAGTATTTATAAGTGACTAACAAAGTTTGTAGTGCCATTTCCTTCTTTTTTCTTAGTAAGTGGCATCAACAAAACACTTTATATTGCAAAGAAAAATTTTTTGCTTCTCAGAAATAAAGCTTCAAAAAGTATTTAAACCAAACACCCGAATAAAATTAAAAGACTTTCTTCTAAACATATGAAATTTCACACGAATTAATGAAACCATTAATTTGTGACAGTTATTGGAAAAAAAAAGTTCATTTAACATAGAAAGCTATGGGAAAATGAAAAAAGTTGACATACTTTTGGCACATGGGTGTATATTCAATGTATAGTGAAATCTGTCAGTGTCTATGGTCTTTTATAGATACAAGGCTTTTTCTATAGTATCCACGGGCCGAAATTTGGCCCCATTCCCTATGCAGATTGCATGTATTTTTTCCCAATTTGATGAAAGAATTCCCAATTTAATGTTGAGCTCGTGACCATTATGAAAAAAAAAAAATTATAATAATGTAAGGGGAAATGCATTTAAAAATGCATTTAGATTTCCATGTGTGCACACAATTTTTCCTGATATGACACAAATTCACGTTAAAAGACTCATTTGTGTTGCCAATGGCATTTCGTCAGAATTGACAGAAAAAGGCCCGAGATCAGCCGAAAGGCAGTCGAATCTCAATGTACAGTCAAACCTGTCTATATACAGTCCTCTAACAATAAGCAGCCCCTCACACCTACAACAGAGCCATCAAGAGACAAGATTATATTTTATATTCAACCAGAAAAAAATTGTATTTAGTATTCCTGAATATTTTCCGTGAACAAAAGTGACTTAATTTCTTTTTCATTGTTTATTTCACAGGGCCAACTTAATGTCCGACAGTTGTGGACCTACTTCAAGGACCTGAGTGACCCAGAATATGAAACTCATCTTGCTCTCATACACAGTCGATTCTCGACCAACACGTTTCCGAGCTGGGAGAGATCTCATCCACAGAGGTGACTTCTTTATTCTCAGTTGAGATGTTTGAGAAAAAAACATGAGATATATAACGAATGAACACTTGTCAGAGTGCACTTATTGTCAATATGGATGTTGTTTGGGTGATAGATAAATGAAATGGTGACCACTAGGGTGCCATGAATATATATCTGTCACCCAAATGGCATCCATATTGACAGTAGATGCACTCTTTTAAACATTTATTCATTATATTTACATATCATATATATTTTTCATATTAGAATTCAAAGTAATGAGTATTGAATATTCTGCCTTTAGCATAATCGGTTTCATCTTGATGGAACAGCGAAAGGTTCAAGGTAGAAAAGTACAATGTATATAGTATATCCGATTCTACAGTATCTCGGTGTGATGATATGTTATGAATGAGGACACATCTTTGTGTGACGTCATATGAGGAACTAGTTTATAGCTGATTTAAGCGATAGATTAACACTGAGTAAATGGTAGACTGTATGGGAAATGTTAATATAATGAATTGGATTAGATATTTATACGACCTCAGTTAGTCGTGTGAACTATTACAAACATGTGCAATCCCATACGTGTGGAAAGTTCAAGAATCCTCACTGCATTGACATCAGTCAGTAGCACAGGTCAAAATTTGGGGAACATCACCTATACTGTAGCTGTTGAATTCTCCTTACAAATTTTGTGGCAGAGCATAAAGCAACAATACAATAAAAAGTTATTATTATACCTCGTATATATGAAAGTCCTCATGATTTGCTGAATTAAATCACATGACCAGTTTGCAAAGCATCATATTACCCTGAGAACCAAGGGAATCAAAAACATGATATTAACCTGGAGCATGTGCCCCTTGGGAACTTTGTTATTTCATCAATGAGAGTTATAATTTTTCATGGTAGAAATAAAGAAAAACAACAACAATGGAGGATGATCATAAACGTTTTAAGCTGGTAATTAAAGGTCAAATTAAATAATTTCATTTAAATATTGAAACTGTTAATCAACTTTGTTGTTTTATTTATAGTAATTGAAGTCGGTATAATAAACACCTTATGTCCTTGGTTGTAGGGTGATGTGAAGGTTAGTTTACCCTCAGCAATTGCATTTCCCGAGGGAAAATGTGACTGCTTCGGGTAAACAAACTCTCATATCACCCTACAGCCAGGGACATAAATGTATACTATCATATCTATCGTTTTTCATCCTGTTGCCCGCTGTCATGACTAAAAAATCAATATGGCTTTTTATTAAGGAACAAATTGTCTGAATATCTAACCATTAGATATGTTGTTGGTAGCTTCTTCCTTGTATATGACAGGATTCATTTGATTCTGTTTGATTATTGTTTCCGTTTGATTATTGTTTCCGTTACATTTTTTTAGGTTCTCCTTATTTCCCTCTTTCTTGTATATTATTATACAAATTATTATACAATATTATTCAAAATTATGTACATTAACTGTTCAGCGCTCACATAGGAATAAAAGGTCTTGTTATGTTTACAGATATTTTTAAAATCTCTATGTGGGTGATTTATAGAAAATTGCGAGAAATCGCAATCATTCTTTGGGGATTTCCTTGTTAGTAGACAGGAAAGTGTTGTCTGATAACAATTCCTAAATTATTTATATATTTGACTGCTTTTTAAGAAATTATACTTTCAGGCCTTTTTCTGCAAATTTTGGGAAAATGCCATTTTTGACGCAATTGAATTTTAATGTGAATTTGTGTCAAATTTCGAAAAATAGTTTGACATGTAATAATTAATATAAATGTAATGAAATCTGTATTTTAAATGTATTTTCTGCAGCAATAATTCATTTATCATTACAATCATGGTCCGATCACTAAATTGGGAATTTTTTTCGTCAAATTGGGAAAATGCACATGTATTTTGCATTGATAATTGGGCCAAATATTGGCCCTGTGGATACTGTAGAAAAAGGCCTGACTTTAAATATTTTCATTGTAAACAGAATTATGAAGAATAAAAGTAATAGAATTCAAATATTTCAATAAAATAAAACTGTTAAATAGATTCACCTTTATAGAATAATAGATAATGAGAAAGAAGAACCCTTGTGTATTGATTTCTCTGTAAATCTCTGTTTTACTAACAAGGTCACACAAATCTCTATTTTCAATTATTTCTATTGATATTAAAAAGTGGGGGGAATTGGTCATATAGAAGCATATAATGAACAAACAAATTGCCGAAATTTTACCAAGAATGTAGTGTATTGAAATCCAAATCATCAGGTTGCATACTGATCTTTCTATGGCAACTAGAATTTTATTTACCACAAACTCTTCACTGGTTATATGTGTCCGATATAGCTCTTCAAGATTCTGCCCAAATAAAATTGCTAAATACACCAGTTTTTCTTTGGCTTTTGGTAGAGCCTGTAATTTGGTTATTTCCAGTACATGTACATGTGTTCATGGCATGATAAGCAAGGGGAGATAACTAGTGTTGTGATACTGACAAATTTCAAAATGCTCATATTATTGGTACAGCCTGAAAAGCTAAGTGGATGCTGTTATTAATGCATCAACCCCTGAAAATAATGGACTCTGCTTATATCAATGACACAGGCCACTCTAAATGTGTCTCTAGGGGTATATGGGTTAACAACAAATATGATAATTTATGTGTTTTTATGGGTTATTTTCATTCTGTGGTTCATTTGTTTGTTTTGGGGGTTTATATATTAGAAAAGTTTCTTTTTCACAAAATGTATTTAATATATGTACCACAGGTATTTGGCCCATAATGGAGAAATTAACACATTACGAGGGAACGTGAATCTGATGAAGGCTCGGGAAGGCGTGATGCACAGTCATGTATTTGGAGAGAAACTAAAAATGTTGTATCCAGTTGTAGAGGAAGGAATGTCAGACTCTGGTTGTGTTGACAATGTCCTGGAATTTTTATGTATGGCTGGTGGCAGGGAACTTCCAGAGGTAAAAAAAACAGGGAAAATCTTTTTTTTCCTTTGATAAAATCACAGATGTATAATAATTTCATCATTATCATATTTTCAGAAATAATATAGAATGGTTTGGAAAATCCACATATTACTTATTGATATATTTTGCCAAATGTCCCTATTCAAGGTTTGTTGTTCATTTTGACTTTATAAATGTCAGTATGAAACACATTTGAAAAGGAACATATTGAGTGCAATAAAGTCCAAGATGCCTTGCCACGTTTTCATAATCAAATAATTTGAAAACCAAATAATTAGCTTGATTGCAAATCAAATATCGGCCTGTATGAATCGACGATGTCATATCTGTCTGTATTCCTGTGTCAACCTGACATAGCTATTACATTTATCTCTATTGTGTGATTTTAAATACATATCCCATTTTGCCATACCGCCTTTAGTTACTTTCATGTATTGATCTGAACTGCGTCAGTCAATGTTTTTATTTTGTATATTACAGGCCATAATGACCATGGTACCAGAAGCTTGGCAGAACGACAAAAATATGACCCCAGAGAAGAAGGCTTACTACCACTGGGGTGCTTTTGCCATGGAACCTTGGGATGGACCAGGTAAGAAAGAAGTATGTCCTATCTGTGTGGCACCTAGTGGCTGCTTACATTGGCTCAGTGGTTAGACGACTAGTCTATCAAGGGGTGGAGCATGTCTCTACTCTTGGCCAATGACCTAAGACTTCTTTGAAACAGGAAGTAACTGTTCCTTTGTCAAGCTCTTGGCAAAAAAGAGTGAGTTGCTGATCCTTCAGTGGAGACTGTAAACTAAGGTCATGACAGACATAGCATGTTAAAGACCCCTCACTGCATTGCCACCGGTCCTTTACACAGGTCATGTGACCTGTCATGGTCGCTGTGGTATTCTAAAGTACTTTCATTTAATAGCTTAATTCCTTCTCAATTTGGTGTACATAGTTTACATATTAATAAAGATTTGTTGATTAAAAACAAACAGAAGAAAATAGAAAATGAAGAAAGAAATAGCCTCTAAGGTGATTTGTTTTAGTAATAACATCAAGTTATTGTGATGTCCAAAGGTCGTACACCTTTATATGCTCATCCTAATGTTCTATACCAAATAAATTCTAAGAAGACAATTCTCCTTACTGTGTATTTGACTCTTTCCACAGCTTTAATGACATTTTGTGATGGTCGCTACATCGGGGCCATTTTAGACAGAAATGGTTTACGTCCTTCGAGATTTTATGTTACCAAGGACAACTACATGTATATGGCCAGCGAGGTTGGAGTCGCTGACTTACCAAGTTCTGATGTCATTCAAAAGGTGAGTCTGTATGAGTCAGTGGGTCTCTGTTAGTCAGTTTATCTGTGTGAGTTAGTGTATCTGAGAGTCAGTGGGTCTGTGTGTCTGTGTGTCTGTGAGCCATTGCCTCTGTGAGTCCGTGTGTCTGTCTATGTTTGTGTGTGTGATTGTGTGAGAGTGTGTGTTTATGGAATTCTCTTTTTTTTTTTTGAATTGTATTTTCTAACACCTTTTTATTTATTTGTTTGATTTTAATTGTCCCAATGTTTTTGCTTAAAGATTATGTAAGTTATCAATTTTTAGAATGTTTTTATCTTGTAGTTCCCATCTATTATATGAATAATCTGTCTTCATTATTTGTAACTACCCACAGGGACGTCTGAAGCCTGGCAGAATGTTGCTTGTGGATACCAAAGAACATCTGTTTATGAAAGATGAAGATATAAAGTCCCATCTTGCCAATCTCAGACCAGTAGGCAAATGGCTGTCTGAACAGGTAATGTGTTCATATAGTTGTCATTTTTTAGCTCACTGGAACAAAATTCCGGAGAGCTAATGCCGCCATACCCCAGTGTCATCATCATCGGAGTTCATAGACAAAACTTTTACCTGGCCTATATCTTTTTAACCACAAGGGACATGACTTTGATATTTCATTTATAGATTCCGTATGACCAGAGCTTTTATTTGGTACCATGACTTTTGACCAAGTGACTTGACCTTGAACTTTGACCTACTTTTTTAAAACATTAACCTTGGCTATAGCTTTTAAACCATGAGGGATATGTTTGATATTTCAGATATAGATTTCTTATGACCAGAGCTTTCATTTGGCACCTTGACTTTTGACCTACTTTTCAAAAACATTAACCTTGGCTATATCTTTTAAACCATGAGGGATAGGGCTTTGATATTTCACAACTAGATTTCTTATGACCAGAGCTTTATGGCTAGAACTGTCATTTGGTGCCTTGATTTTTGACCTAGTGACCTGGATCTTGAACTTTGACCTACTTTTCAAAACTTTTAGTCAAAGGCATCAAAATATGGTATCATGACCTTAAAACAGCTGTAGGTCAAACACCTATTTTGAAAAGTTACTCCCATTTTCGGTGAGCTTTGTTGTCTTCTGACAACTCTTGTTGGTCAAGTGAAGGTTCTCTCACACCATACACTCAGTGGCACAGAATACAAAAAGGTTAGAAACTGATAAAGTGTGATGACATAGAAGAGTGACAAATTGGCAATTAAAAGACAGAAAAGCGAGTGATAGAAAAATGAAACGTGATGTGAGATATAAGAGTATAAACCTTTTCACGATAACTGCGATCCTATTACATCAGGAACATTGTGGAAGGCAAAATGATACAGACTGGCACAAAAATATAGACATCGTCAAAATATACTGATTGTTTCCCGACATCATTTTGTGGGAATCTGTTTCATTTTACCGTTTAACATTACAGGATTGCAGTTTTTGTCAAAAGATTTATTTTAAAGATATTCTGCTGTGGATTTGATATTAAAGTGGTGCCAAACTTTTTCATGATCTCTAAGAAATAAGTGTTAACATACATTGGAAAGTGTACAAAAGTATTTTAAAAAGTTTTAACTATTTTGACAGTGTTTTGTAGTTATAAAGTAACAAATTCCAGATAGTCATTTTGTCGGAAATAGTGATATACAATTTTGCGGCATATGTTAATCATATAACTATAAAGTCCGAGGCGTCAGGCTTCAAACCATGAAGTCTCTCACCTTTATTCAGCACAGGTTTAAGGCCTGCTGGAACCTAAGCTGATTTTGTGAGACATTTTGCCAATTTACTTGTGGAAGGCTGGTGGTCTCTTCCCAGGTACTTTGTAACCAGGTTCTCTCCTCCACCATTAAAAATTGGTCGTCACCATATAACTGAAAAATTGTTGAGTATGCCATGAAACAAGTTTTAAGATATACGAGTAGATAACATCAACAAGTCTTAGCTGTGTTCTCAAATACAAATTATAGGATTTACGATACATGTATGTTATAATGTATATACATGTATTTATCAGACCCTATCAATGGATGAACTCAGAAAGGTACATGACAGTAGCCAGGTAGTTAAACCAGAAATATCCTTAAAACAACATCGTCATGGCGGATGTCTGGAGGCGGATCCAAGAATTTCCCTGTATGGGTTTACAGTAGAAGCTGTAAATATGTTGGTGCTGCCAATGGTGAAGGACAAGTAAGAACAAATTGCTTTTCAACTTTATCCTGTTTATCATTTCATACGTACAGTTGTTTGTCTGATCTTAATTACTGGTTACAATGGTCTAGCAATAGATCTTTTCACTTTTGAACAAAATGGCCCAGCACTGGGTCATAATTGCTACTTGGTTTAGCTTGATTTAACAAGTGGTGTGACTACTTAAAGCCCTTGCCACCTGTCCCTGTGAGTCCGGGAAAGATGTCTAGTGTGTATGCTTGTGTTCTTCTTGAGTGGTCCGTATTTTTCTGACGGGTCCTTCGTATTACTTTCAACAGGGAGCAACTGTTCCTTCGCTAACTGTTCTGCAAAAGAGGTGAAAGTCAGCTATCCTTCAGGTACAACTAAAAGTCTTGTGTCGCAGTCAGTGTGACACGTTAGTGAACACATTCTGCACTGACTCACCGTAGCATAACAGTAGCTCAAAATCTTGGCTGAGAGTAAAAATGACAAAAACAAAAAGAAACCAGTTTCAAAATCTGGTTTCATCTATTTGTGCCCTAAAAATATTATATTGAAATTGAACACTGTAGCCTAAATATCAATTGTTGATTAGCTGAACTTTTCATGTTTATGTTTTAATGATTTTAATTTTTTGTGTCATCAAACCCTGTGACTAAATTTAAATGACCTATCGGCAAATGTTTCAACTGTGACTCTCCATGTGCTTGTTTTGATGTCATTCAATTGTGATGTCATAGTCACACAGATGTTTGACAGGCCATTTAATTGTGCTGTCACAATGGAAAAGATCGCCAACAGGTGCTGTGTCTGACATTTGGCAATAGGTCAATTGACCTATCACCAAATGTCTGACACGTGGCTCTCCATGTGCTTTTTTGATGTCATTCTATTGTGATGTCATATCCACACATATGTTTGATGGGCCATTTGACTATGACCTCATAATGGAAAAGTTTGCCAAATGGTTCCATGTCAGACATTTGGCAATAGGTCAATGATTTCTTACAAGACAAGACCAGGTAGCAATTAATTTGTAGGATTTTGTGAAACTGACATTGCCACCTGTTTGTTGTTTATAATTATCATGTACCGGTACATCTAATTAGGTGATGTGTATAATTACTAGACTCAACAATGTATCTTTCATCTACTGATAACAGCAATCTTCACATTTTCCTTTATTTGTAGAAAAGAAGCTCTAGGATCTATGGGTAATGACACACCCCTTGCGTGTCTGTCCCAGTATAACCCAATGATATTTGACTATTTCAAGCAGTGTTTTGCTCAGGTCACCAATCCGCCCATTGACCCATTCAGAGAGAAGATCGTCATGTCCTTGGTAAGACTTAAACTTCTAACACATACTTGCAGGGGACTGACTGATTCTCGCCACATTTGTGAAAAGTATTTCAGCAATACTGAAGTAAAGAGGCGGCCTGGCTCAGTCAGTAGTGCACTCGTCTCTTGATCGTAAGGTCGTGAGTTTGAGTCCAGTCGGTGACAGTTTGTTTCCTGTCCTTCGGGTGAGACAGTAAAAACCAAGGTCCCATGTCACAGTAGGTGTCGGCACATTAAAGAACCTTCACTACTCAATGGCCGTAAGTGCCGAGCATAGGCCAAAATTTGAAGCCCTTCACTGGAATTTGGTGATGTCTCCATACGAGTGAAAGATTCTTGAGTGGGACGTTAAACAACAACAAATAAACAAACTAAAGTAAAATTAAGTGTATTTGAAAGTTTATTGAAAGGTAATTTTCTCTAAATATCTATTGAATTTAACAATTATTGATGAATTTTTATGCCCCTGGTCTGAAAGGTGCACCGGCGATAATATTTTCAGTGAATTTCTCAGATTTTCTCAGCTCCAGTACAAATGCTATTCATTTGTAATTTGACAAGGGGAGATAATTTGATACTCTCCTGAAATGAATTTGAATGAAATATTAAGATCAATAATGCAATGCGTATGCTAGGAAACCATGTCAAATTTCAATGCTTAACTCTGTCAGTCCAGGTATCATGGATATCTTATTTACAGGAATGTCCAGTAGGTCCGGAGGCTAACATCCTGGAACCAAGTGAAGAACAGTGCCAGCGACTTTGGTTAGATCAGCCAATACTCTCACTTTCTGATGTGGAAGTTCTGAAGAATGTCAATCACAGAGGCTGGAAGGTATGTATCAATGAGTCAATGGTTTTGTCATGTCCTTCATAATGGTATGGGGGGCCGAGTGGTTATAGCATTGCGCTTTAAATCACAAGGCCTCTCACCTCTGGTTCGAATCCCGATAGGGTCATTTCGAATTAAGTGGGAAAGTTTGCCAGTTTTCTTGCGGAAGGTCGTTGGTCTTTACCCGGGTAACCAGGGTTTCTCCTCCACCAATAAAAACTGGACGCCATCATATGACTAAAAAATTGTTGAGTATGGCGTAAAACAAAAAATCAAATTAAATCAAAATCATAATGGTATGTGTTTTGCACTTTTCTAACATGTAGATTGCATAAAGCAAAAATAGATTTAGAATATTTAAATTAGGTTAGAAAAAAAAAATTAAAATTGTTTAATTTTCTCTGACTGATCACTAAAATAGCCTCAACCCATTTTTTCTGTTTTGTTTTTTTTCGCTCTAAAAGATCTGGAAGTTGTGTGGTTTTAAGTAGTTTGTTTTTATGTGAAGGAAAGTTTAAAAAAAAAAAACTCATCGATTTTTGGATCTCCTTCCATAAAAATATGCCTTGGGTTGCAGCAAACAAAACCTCATCGATACTGTTGTTATAATGTGGTGTGTTTAACTTGCGTGAAGATGTTATAATCAGAAAAGTAGTACTAACATTCAGTTCTAAACCATAAGAATACATCAAATGTTTCAACTACCATTATGACAATTGTTATTTACAGACCAAGATCATAGATATTGTTTACCCATTTGAGAACGGTACAGATGGATTGGTTCCAGCTTTGGTTGAAATATGTCAACAATCTGCCGATGCTGTGAACGACGGATACAAACTGATAGTGTTGTCTGACAGAAAAGCTGGTAAAAACTTCCTTCCTGTCCCGTAAGTATATTTCCTGTTCAATTACTTCCTCCTAATGCAACTTTCTGCTAGTTCTTTCCTGCTATTGTTAATTCCTGTTAAGTTACTTCCTGCTAATGATACTTTCTGTTAAGTTACTTTCTGCTAACATATATTGGACAGTGGGTTTTTTTTATCTCACCTGAGGTGAAAGCTCAAGTGAGCTATTGTGATCACTCCCCATCCGGCATCCATCCATAAACTTTTCATATTTTCAACTTCTTCTCTGAAACCATTGAAGGGATTTTCACGAAACTTGACAGGAAGCAAGTGCTCAAGATCCTTTACCAAGTTTGTACTTTTCAGCCAGATTGGCCTTATTGGATCTGGGCAAAGCAGAATAGGTCCCAAAAGGTACCCCTCTTGAAAAACATTGTTTCTGAGTGATCTACATGGATGTATGATTCAAGTTTGCATTTTTCATAGAAAGCGGAATATTGATTTTCAACGTTTACCCAAATCTTTTCACACTTTTATGTTCATTTTTTGATTCATTTTTGCATGATTTCCTTTGTTATCTCCCCTTGCATTGTTTTTGAATGGATTCATTTGATGTATTTTTACTTGTAATTAGGTGAAGAAAAATTTTTGTGCAAGAATTTTGCCAAATGAAAAATTTCTGAAAATTTTTTTCAAATTTTGAGCATTTAAAACAACAATATTTTTATGTTTTCCTAGAAGGATCAGATCATGTACATATTCTTCTGCAGGACCTTTCCACAATTTGTCAGATGGTTCTCAGGTGAACAATTGAGGCCCTCTTGGGCCTCTTGTTGTTAATAATGCTTTAATATGTATTGCATGTATTAACAATTGGCATAGATAGAGAACATATGTTTTTTTAACATATCGAGAAAAATGCTTATTCATCGAAGGCTTGAAGTGACCTAAAAGTAAGACCCTTACTTTGGACTCATACTGATGTAGTGACTATTTTATGTCCACCATGACATCAGGACACAAATTTAAAATTTACCCAAATTTACTCAATACTTATATTTTCAATTTTTGATTTATTGTTGTGACCAAATTGGAGTTTGTTAAACACCTGGATGTTACAGAATAGGAATCACATAACATTTATTTCATTCTTAGCAAAAACATCAAGTAAAATTTATGATTTTCCCATACAAATGAAAAATACTGTGAGCATGATGCTCAAAATTTGAGCATTTAGACCAACTATTTTTATGCCCCCATCCTAGAAGTATGGTCATGTTGCTTTGCTGCTGCAGGTCCGTAGGTCAATCGGTCAGTCTGTACACCATCAGTTTCCGTTCATTTTCTCTGCAGCGGGTGTACATATTGAAATGAAATTTGGCATACAGATATATCATGAGAATATCTAGGTCAAGTTCTTATTTCGTTACCATCAAACAATTTTTGACAGTGTTATGCCCCTTGAACTTATAAAATCTCCAATAATTCACAGTTTCTGTTCAATATCTATGCAACAGGTGCACATATTGAAATGAAATTTGACATACAGATACATCATGAGAATATCTAGGTCAAGTTTTATATTTGGTTACCATCAAACAATTTTTGACAGAGTTACACCCCTTAAACTTATAAAATCTCCAATAATTCACAGTTTCCGTTCAATATCTCTGCAATGGGTGCACATATTGAAATGAAATTTGGCATATAGATACATCATGAGAATATCTTGGTTAAATTTTTATTTGGTTACCATCAAACAATTTTTGACAGAGTTATGCCCCTTTAATTTTGAAAATTTTCAATAATTCAGTTTCTGTTTATGGTGGATCATAACTGTTTTGCAAACAGCTCTTGTTTATTTTTTATGAAATTAAAAATTTCCACCATTATTTACAATTGTATGCCACAAATATACAAAAAAAAAAAATACAGTCACAAAATGAATTTACATGTGTTTTCGTCTAAAAGTCAATAAAAAATGTTAGCTGACTTTGGGTATACAGTCAATTTGGTGACCTAAGATTTAAACATTATTATTATA
Organism: Atrina japonica; assembly: GCA_030159075.1. NCBI lineage: Eukaryota > Metazoa > Mollusca > Bivalvia > Pterioida > Pinnidae > Atrina > Atrina japonica. Next base: position 1,933,470 of record BROG01000009.1, read on the forward strand.
ATGTTTAAATTGATATCGTTGGCATCGCTACATGACTGAAATTATCTTGGTGTAACAACAAGAAAACAACACAACAACAAAACAGTGCAAAAAACAAAAACATGATTATCAGTATGATTTATAATTTTGAAATGTCACTCAGTATGTTGTTAGATGTTTGTTTCTTTTCATTTTTAAGCTTCCGAATTTGATATATGGAACAGACATTGCCATTATTTATCATGATGTTTACTTCATTTCAGATCACTATTGGCTGTTGGAGCTGTCCATCATCATCTCATCGATGCCAAGCTCCGCCTCAGAGTTGGTCTTATTCTGGAAACTGGGGAAGCCAGGTATGTATATCATAGATTTGGAATGGTTCTCTTTTGAGATAAATCTTGAAATTCCAAAAAATACATTTACACATATTTTTCTGTTGGTGAAATACATTTAAAGTTTTGAATTATATCAGACTCGTGAGGGAAAATGTCAGATTACTGTGAATAGGCTTTTGGTTAATGTATACCTGGAGATTTTTGCTCCCGTTTAATTTTGTCATTTTTGTCCTTAAGTGAGAGGGCAAATTCAAAATGAAAGCAAACTTTTAATGCTAAATAATGGAAGCATGGATATACATGCCATCCATGTTGCTATGGTGAGTAAGGGCAAATTTAAGATGGGCTGAATATGGGTTTTTCCAGTAAAAGGGCAATCATATTCAGGTATACGGTATTCATATCAATTTAGATGGCTTGAACTATCTTCAACTCATCAAATTATCACTAAATACTTAAATTTACACAAATTAACTACAGCTGAACCTGCCTTGAGAAACCATCCTTTCTGCCACTGAAATGTGGTCTCTCAAGACAGATGGTCCCTTAAAAGAGGTTTTATTTTCAGATACATTTCACCAAGTACAGAGTACAGTAAAGCCTGCATTAGCGACCACCTGTGTATAAAGACCCCCTGGTTGCTGTCACCAAATAGTACCATTTTTGTACAAATCAAACCTCTATATATATACAAAAACACCCTCCCTGTAAAGACTGGTTTTGATGTGTCCCGAAGGAGATCTTTATATACAGGTTTCACTGTAGTTTTCAAAATGTGGTCTGTAAAGACAGGATCTTCTGTAATACAGTTAAACCTGTGTATAAAGACCACCTTGTCACCAATATCGTTTTTTGCTGTCCTCAATAGTACCATTTGCATACAAATCAACCTCTATATAAAGACCAAATCCCTAAAAAGACCAGTTTCCTTGTGTCCAGGAGGGGGTCTTTATATACAAGTTTCACTGTACTTTATACCTTGACATTTTGTCTCCCATTCAGTTTTCACCATTCTCACCCTTAGATGAGAGGGCAAATTCAAAATGGAAGCGAAATTTTGAAGGCTAATAATTAAAGCACAGATATACATACCATGAATGATATTTCGGTGATTTGGGCTGAATTTAAGATGGGATGAATATATTTTCTGTCGTAAGTGGGCGAAAATAACAAGGGGTGAAAATTTCCTGTACAATTTGTGGAAGAAAGCCCCAAAACACATATTGAGCTTTAATGCTACCAATTTCTCTTTTGTTGTTCAAGATTTTCTCATTATTGTGTAGAAGACTATTACATCTTGGCTGTTCATTGATTTTTTTTTTTTTCATTTTCAGGGAGGTTCACCATATGTGCACACTACTTGGGTATGGCGTCGATGGCATCTGTCCCTATTTGGTATTTGAAACTATCGCTCGTCTAAGAACCGACGGTTTAATTGATTCTTCTGTGTCGGACAGTGACATCTATTTGAACTATCGGGATGCATGTGCTCGTGGAATTTCCAAGGTCATGGCCAAAATGGGAATCTCAACCCTTCATAGTTACAAGGTTTGTTCTGGAGTAAAATTTAGCTCTGTTAAAGTTCCCTAATGTGTTTAAGCAATTTTAATTTTTTATGCTCCCCGAAATAATTTTGGGTTAACACAAAGTAGCTGTTGTGTCTGTCTGTTTGTCTGACCATCTATCTCATATCTCTTAAACTGTTAATCAGAATTTTATTATATGTAACATAAATGTTCCTTGAGACAGGAAATTTCAGACAGAGGTCACTCAAGGTCATTTTTCACATAAAGAGACATAGCAAAAATCTTTTATAAATTTTGTCATTGAAAGTCATTTTTACACAGAATGATTTTTAAGTCGTTAATTTTTACAATTTGTTTTCATAAAGGGAGCTCAGATCTTTGAAGCCGTGGGTTTACACAAGGAAGTAATTGATCTGTGCTTTGAAGGAACTGCATCTCGAATCGGTGGTGTCACATTCCAGGAATTGGCCACAGAGGTGAGTTGATTTCTTTTTCCACAAAAAATAAGCATATGTGTACATCTGTGTGTGTAAGACTCCATACCCTCACACACTGGCTTGAGATAACTATTTTTGGGTACAAACTAGAGTTCTGTATTGGAATAGATACTCAAATACACCCTTTTTGCCACCAAAATGTGGTCACTTGAGACAAGGTTGTCCCTCAATGGAGGTTTTATTTTCAGAAATTTAACTGAATGGTTTTCAAAATCTCAAAAGACAGGTGGTCTTTCATTACAGTGGTCTTTCAAAACAGCTATGACTGTATAGCCAAAAGTGTTATTATGCAAATATAACAAAATCAGTTATTATTCTTTTCAAAAATTTGTGTCAATGAAACTCCTTGAGTTATGATTTTATCGAGAGTACAGTGTCTTAGGTCTTGTTCTTAGCTCACCTGTACAAACAGTCAGACAGGATTTTGCTCTCTCTCTAGAGCATCGACGTCCAGTTCAGAAGGTCGGATGAGGTCAGGTTTAACTGCTACATTTGCATAGAATATATGTCTGATAATATGGTACACGCTATGCTTAAGAAGCTTCTTTTTTTTTTTTTTTTTTGGCAAAACTGATTTAGACAAAGTATATCTATTGTAAGGTGAGTTAAATAATCTCTAATTACTTTGTAATCTATGATTACCCTTTGTTTATTTTCTTGACTTTCAGGTGATGAACAGACACAAACTCGCTTATGCAGAGGACGACAGTGACCAATATATTATGATGAACCCTGGATTCTACCATTGGAGAGATGGGGGTGAGAAGCATATGAACGAACCACTATCTGTTGCCAACTTACAGGTCAGTCACATCCTATTCAGTCAAAATTCTTTGTACAGCCAATAAAACATTTTATTGTTGAAATTTTGAACAGCTTATGTAAATGTAGATTTCTGTATACCTGGGTTTTTTTTTGTTTTTTGTTTTTTTGCCCCTGGAAATTTTTACCCCGGGTTATTTTCACCTTTTTACAACAGAAAACCTATTCACTTTTTCTTAAATTTCAACCCTAAACCACCATGGTCTCTTGGATGGCATTAATCTACAATGCATCAGTTATTTTGCTTAGAAATTTCACATTTGTTTTAAATTTGCCCTGTCATCTAAGGGCAAAAATGGCAAGAATTAAATGGGAGCAAAATTTTCCAGGTATACGGTATATGTAATTTTTATGCCCCTGGCCTGAATGGTCCGCCAGGGGCATCTAGTGTTTGGATCGTCCATCTGTCTGTCCGTAATTTCATCCCGCTTGTAATTCCGTCCCACTTACATTTAAAGTGCAATATTTCAAGTTTGGATTGTGATACAGTAACCAAACTTAGACTGTAAGTTCATCTATGGTTTGCTCACACTTCACTGGCATCACATGCCACTGGGGGTGGGGTCAAAATGTAGGACATTGCAATATTTATTTGCCAGCATAGAAATTTGTTGGGACCGAGGGCATTTGTGTTTCACAAACACATTTTGTTGTTATAAGCCCATGATGTAAAGTTTGGCAGTATAAAAATGTTGAAAGATTTTGAGATCTATGGTTTTATCTTACATGAACATTGATATATGTAATTTGATTTTTATATTTGATTTGCTTTTGATTTGGTGCCATTATTTATTTTATAATTCACATATAACTGATTAGATATAAACAGACATCGTGTAGCTATATACATTAAATTGTAACCTCGATTCTCTAGGATTTGCAAAATTCTTGAAAGACAATAAAAAAAAAGTTGAATTTTTAAAATTTAATTTTTACATTTTTGAACAGGATGCTGCAAAGAACAATAACAAGGATGCTTATGCCAAATTCACAGAATCTGCGTGGGATAGTGCAAAAAGGTGCTCACTGCGAGGTCAGCTGGACTTTAACTACTCTAAAGATCCAATTGAAATCTCAGAAGTAGAGCCAGCGTCTGAAATCGTCAAGAGATTTTGTACAGGTACATTACTAGCTATAGTCGCTCGGTGGTTAAAGTGTTCACCCTTTGTAGTACGGGGCGAGAATTCAGTGGCGGCTTCTTTTCAGACTCGGCACAAATAGCCATTGTTGTTTTTTTCGCTGATGAGCCTAACATAGATGGATGGGACGTAAATTGTTATTTCACATAATTTCTTGAATTCTATTTATCATTCTTTTCAGAGATGAGAATTTTCAACCAATTGGAGGAATTCCTCCTTTTTCAAATATTTTTTGCAATGTTAAATCTTTGTTTTTCTATTAGATACCTACAAATTAACCATTTCCCTGCTTTTTCACCTTTTAGTGTTTACATCTCTTTTTTTCTAAAAATATAATATTTCTTTCTGCCAGTTGTCATATCATTGCATTATAAAGAAACCTTTTCCTTTTCTTTTGAGTTATAAGACTTCAGTACCCAGCAAAAAATATATCTCGTCCAAAACCATTTTTACTTCAAGTAGAATGACAAAAAAATTATATGTGAAAAATTACTTTTCAAAACCTCTTTAGATATCACGTGGATATTTATTTTTTGTCAATCAAATGTCCTTCCTTTGCTAACCGTGTGTGTGTGGGGGTACATGTGTGTTTAATTTTGTTATTTTTAAGGGTAACCAAGGACATTAAAAAAAAATCCATGACAAAATCTTTTACTTGAATGATATATAACAAAATCAACAAAATTTGATGTCAACAAATCTAGGAGAATTCAAAGATAAATTATTTTACAGTATGATGCACATTTCTCATTGATATGATAATTTATTTTTTTTCCATCAGGTGCCATGAGTTTTGGAAGCATATCCATAGAAGCTCACACTAGTTTAGCCATAGCCATGAACCGGGCAGGTGGAAAGTCTAACACAGGTGAAGGAGGCGAAAACGCAGACAGGTATCTTAACGAAGATCCGCAATTCAACAAAAGATCCAAAATCAAACAGGTGTGTAGTTCAATATATACTCTTGTCTTGTACAGTGGAACCTGCCATGGGAGGCCACCCCATCAGCCACTGAAATGTGGTCTCTCAAAAGAGGTTTTATTCGAGAAGATTATTGAACCAAGTGGTTTTCAGAATGTGGTCTCAGTAGACAGGTGGTTTTATATGAGAGTGGTTTTTTAAGACAGGTTCCACTGTTCCATTACCAGAGACCACTGTCAAGAAAGACAACCAGCCTTATGAAACCATATCAAAGAAACCACACAGTTAAATAACCTTTTATATAAAATCTCTGGAAAGACCACCTGTCTTGAAAGACCACATTTCCATGGCAGAAAAGGTTGTCTCTCAAGACAGGTTCTACTGTACAATTTCTTTGCAATTCGGTCATCTGCCATCTGTGGTATTTTGTTCTGAACTGTTTTACTAAATATGATATTTTTTTTTTTCAGGTAGCATCTGGTAGATTTGGTGTAACTAGTTCTTACTTGTCACACGCAGATGAAATTCAGATCAAGATGGCCCAAGGCGCAAAGCCCGGAGAAGGCGGAGAGCTGCCTGGACACAAGGTAAAAGCAGCTGTTCATAATATAACAATAGCTACAAATAAAATTACTTGAAAACTTGTTCACTTTCCATTACCGTACTTATAAATTATCTTTGGGGATGAATATATTGAGAAGCTTGTGCCATAAGCTACACAGCAGAATCCTATGTTTTAATTTGTTTCTGTCATTAAAATGGTCATTTTAAATGTGCTGGCATTAGATTTATGACTGGTATTAGCAATTCCCTCGTCAGAAATATCCACAGCACAGCAAGAAGTTAAATATATTTTCGACTGGGAAATTGCCAAAACCTTGTATATATTTGTCACCTTAAATCTCAACATCTACATGTGATGTCACTTCAGGTTTCCATGGACATCGCCAAGACTCGACATTCCATACCAGGTGTGGGCCTCATCAGCCCGCCCCCTCATCATGACATCTACTCTATTGAAGATTTGGCTGAGGTAAGTATTGTCTATTGCTTTAGCGACCACCTGTGTATAAAGACCACCTGGTCACAAAGACTGTTTTTTTGCTGTCCCCAATAGTACCATTTGTGTATAAATCAACCTCTATATAAAGATCACCTCCCTATAAAGACGGGTTTTCTTGTGTCCCTAAGGAAGTTGTTACATGCAAGTTTCACGGTATATCAATGTTTGCACAGTAGTTTAGTCTATAAGACTATAGACAAACATGACGTCCCTGCACTTCCAAAAACATTGATAATTGGAAAAAGTACACAATCGTCTTTCTTTATTTTTTACATATTTAGAATGCACACAGCAACATACATATTCCCTCAAAATGTGGTATATCTACTCCAATAGGAACCACAAATTCTGACCATATGATATTTTTGGCATATTTTATTGGTCAATTATTTTCTATCAAAATGTTGCATGTTGGTAAGTCTAAGCAAACATCACGAGGCAAATTTATCCTAGACATGAATTTCTTTAACTCATTCACCCTTAAAGACACATTTGGACTGGTCTAAATCATTGATTTACAGAAGAGTCCATTGTTTTTCAGGGGTTGATGAGTTAATTAATTCAGTTAAGAAATCATTGATTTCAATTAATCAAAGCTGAACTGTATAAAAACATCTACCGTATTTGACCCAGTAAGCGCCAAGGGTGCTACAAAAATAGGAAGAAAGGTGTGAGGGCTTAATTAATGGAACCAATTAATAGTCAAATTGACATAAAGCTGTTAATTTTTTATAAGGTTTGGTGGTAAAGTTGTTGCAGTTAATACAGTGGACACCTATCCACATTCTTGTGTTGCTTGGGGCTAGAGATAAACTGTGCTGGGGACTTGAGATACACTTTTATTGACATTCTTATGGTCCACACCTCCTTGTCAACTGGCTAGAAAAAATACTTGATTTTGTGTGAAAAAAGGGGGAGGGGCGCTTATAGGGACATTGTCATTTATTGGGTCGAATACGGTATTTGTTATATTTATCATTGTATGGAAGGTGCATGTCACATGACTAGCTATGTAATACATTTAAGTGTTAAGTGTTACATTTATCATCAGAAAATAAAATTTTTTATACAGAAACATTTCCAGATACAGTTATTTACAAAAAACAATCAGTCATATCATGTACATCTTGATTTTTATACAGAAAGAGAGATTTACTTAATTTTCATATTATATCAGCTTAGTTTAAGATTCCAAGTGACAGGCTAATTTCATTGGACACCTGTCAGACAGGACAGGTGATAAAAAAAGTGAACATGGAGTCCTGTGTGTATGAATTCTACCCCAGTAGATTGTCGTTAACATTTACGTAAGTTTACGTTATGTATTTACAGTTAATCTATGATCTGAAGTGTGCTAATCCTAATGCCAGAATTAGCGTCAAGTTAGTCTCTGAAAATGGCGTCGGTGTCATTGCTGCTGGAGTTGCAAAGGTAAAAGTTTCAGGCAGATGTATATCCGAAATCACTGAATCAGAAATCATTAATTTAACTTGATCATGTTGATGAACTAGTACTTTATTTTTTTTAACAAGTTGTATGACTAAAAATTTGCAGAGAAGACATAAGGAAGTGAAAATAAAAAAATATGCAATTAGAAATATATTTGTATGTTTGGAAAATTATTTTTACTGAATTTTGTGACATATTGTATAATGGAAAGACAGGACTGATGAATTAAATAGGTTTAATGAAAATTTTTAATTTGTCAGTTCGACATATTATTCTTCAATCATATAGACAGTAACAACACTCTGAAAAGCATTCATAGGTTATAGTTACATTGTAAAAATAAATGTTTGTATTTTTGATAAATTTACTTTTCTTACCTTCAATTTTTTTGATTGGCAGAACAGAATTCATATGATATATTTTTTCTAAAAATGTGCTTGGAATAAATTAAAAAGACAACAGTATCACAGGAATATTGGAATGTATTTAAAATTTGTGAAAATGAATATTTTTATATAGTTAAAGATATTTTTTTTTTCTAATTTGGAATGTCTTAATTTACATAGGGTAAAGCTGAGCACATCACCATTTCTGGACATGATGGTGGCACTGGAGCCAGTAGCTGGACAGGCATAAAGAACGCAGGGTTACCATGGGAACTAGGAATCTCCGAGACTCATCAAGTATTGGTTATGAATGATTTAAGATCCAGAGTTGTTTTACAAGCAGATGGACAGATCAGGACAGGTAAGCCCCCAGAAGGTCTACAGGTTTAATTGAAATGGCTTGATATCTCTTGTCACTCTTTGTTTTGTTAAGACAAATCTAATTAAAAAAAATGACCAATGATATGCTTATTCATCATGTTCATGCTATTGGTCATCTTGACCTTTCCTACAATAGCATCCCCGCTGTGATTTTTTTAAATGTGTCATACCGACCATGAAACAGGTCAGTGGTTCTGAATCTCATCTGGAATCCAGTGATTTTCCTGTTTTGTGCTGAGTACCCCACAAATAAACAGTCCAATAGAGCCTTGCTAGGGCCTAGGACCAATAAGTGGACCCAAAACATAGCACATCTTCAAAATTCTTCTTTTCATCAAGCAATTTTTTTTCAAATTTGGTATGCATGAAGTTTGTGGATGAAAACGAAATTTGCTCATAATCCAGCCACTAGGGAACATGTCAAATTACAAATGGTAGCCTAGAGTTTTATACAAATGACTTATAACCTCAAAACTGTTCGACTTTTTTTATTGCAACATGTAAAAAGATATAACATTAAGTTGTTTGGAATATTCTAAGAATAATTGTCACAAAGTTTCTTGCTCATGTTGTGAAAAGGTCAAGGTCACAGGCACCTTAGAAATAAAAATCCTCAGTTTTTGATCAACATTTGGATATTTCATACTTTTTCTCAAAAACCCAAAAAAGTCCCAATGTGAAGCATCATACAATTTTCCAATGAAAAGTGACAAGTACCTATAGGGGCACCAAAAGGGACAAACAAAGGCCAAAAATTGCTTCATCTTTAAATTTTTTCCTCTCATGAATCAATGATCATTTTCTTTTAAACTTGATATACGATGTCGTCAATATCTACGAGGTTTTTAAAGTCTGTTCATATTTTTTTGCAGCGCAGTTTAAGACTTTGGCATTTTTAATTCATTAGTATTTTCAATTGTTTTATATTTCTCTGAACTGTAGGTAAGGATGTTCTGATAGCAGCCATGTTAGGAGCAGATGAGTTTGGATTCAGCACAGCACCTCTTATAGTACTTGGGTGTACAATGATGAGAAAATGTCATCTTAATACTTGCCCTGTTGGCATAGCAACACAGGTAAACATGATAAAGGTTTACACTGATATCTATCTTTTGAATTTTTTATTCATTTTCTGTCAGATTGTGAGTCAAATACTTGTCTGAAAATCGACAATGTCTGTTGGTCAGTCCATCTGTCTGTCTGTCTGCATCAACAGTTTGGTTTAGTTGTTATTTTTAGTCCAGTTGTGAAAAATACAATCCTTCACAATTTGGCCAGCCCACCTTAACAGTTTCTTGTTCTACATTTATTACTATACATAGTATTCATTAGTTTAGTTGTAAATTTTTACCTTTATCTGTGGATTTTTTGTTTCCTGTGAATTAATAAATTATTCATTGCATTTTCATAAATTTAAACAGGATCCAGTCTTACGACAGAAGTTTGCAGGAAAACCAGAACATGTTGTCAACTATCTCTTCCATATTGCAGAGGAGGTTTGTATCTGGGTCATGCTGAGAATCATCATTTTCCATTTACATTTTAAGAGGGCACTAATTTTCTTATCAAAATAGTTATCTCGAAAAATACAAAAAAAAATTTTCAAAAATGCAGCGATGAAGACAAATTCTTAAACCACAGGCATGAAAGCCATATTTCCACATTATTGGGTAGAACATCAGTGTTTTGCACACTCCTATCAGTGGCACAGTTGATTATTGTGTTGGGCTTCGTAGACCAAGTGACATTGAAGTCGTTCACATCCAGTCATCGTGGGTTTGAGGCCCGCTGGAACCTAAGCCGATTTTGCCAGTTTACTTGCAAAGGCTGGTGGTCTCTTCCCGGGTACAATGTAACCCGGTTCTCTCCTCCATCAAGAAACTGGTCGCCACCGTAGAAGTGGGAAAAAAAAAAGTTGATTGTGGCATGAAACGTTATTGTTGATTTGATTTTTAAAAAATGCATGAATTCCGAAAGAAAGCAGAAAAATGTCATCTTTGAACAAATATTCATGATTTATGAAAGAAAACCTAATACAGAAAATTTTCAGTTGCTCATCAATTCTGCCATCCTTTTCTTTTTAAAAAGTAAATATGTTTAGGAATTGATTAAAATGTTTATTTTATTAGAAAATATATCAATTATATATTGATATATTAATTATATATTGATTTTATCATATACTAAAAAAAAAGGGACCCAGCAAAAGTGACCGTTATAGACAGGTGGCCTTTATAAAGAGGTTTATTCATTATGAAAAAGTTAACAAAGGGATATGCTTGTATGGCCTTTATAGTCTGTTGCCCTTAATACAGAGGTGGCTTTATATGCAAGTTTGACCTTTTTACAAAGCTTAACATCAAAATTTTTTATTTTGACAGATAAGACAATACCTTGCAAAGTTAGGCTACAGCAGTGTACAGGATATCATTGGACGAACAGACAAGCTTGTGTTTAACCCAGATCCACAAAATCACAAGGCCCAGATGCTTGATTTCAGCCAAATTCTGACCAGCGCTTTGGATCTAAGACCGGAGACGAACATTGTGGGCGGGAGTGTAGACCAAATATTTGACCTCCACAACCGATTGGTGAGTATAGTGAGGCATCTGTCTATCTCTTTCATGATTGGTGGATATTTGCTCAGTGTTATTCTACACAATGTTACCAGCTGTGGTAAGGGGGCTTCCAGGCCCTAGTGGTTAGGGCATTGCACTTTGAACCATGAAGTCTATCACTTCTGGTCGGCGTGGTTTCGAGCATCTCAGGAACCTAAGCTGAAAAATTGTTGAGTGTGACATAAAACCCCATTGCTGAAGGCCGGTGGTTTAAAAAAAACATTGTAACCGGGTTGGTGTAGAGTCCCCCACCATCTATAACTTGAAAAATTGTTGAGTGTGGCATAAAACCCCATTCAAAATTAAAAAAAACCTGCTGGTGTAGAGTCCCGGTTCTATAGCTTGTAAGAATGAGTACAATTCATTTACCCTTTGGGCTTAGACTTTTTTACCAGTTAATTTGAGAAAATATCCAAGCTAGTTTGATGGTTTTACTCAAGAACTGTACTTCAGTGTTTTGTAGTTTCTCGGGATTATTGATAAAAGCATCTCATTGGCTGGAACAGTCTATTGTTTGGGTGATATTGAGATAATATACAATGAAAGTATATTATAGTTGATTTGATCAGACCAAGTAAAATTTTGAGGTACTACAATATTAAATTATGTTTTTCAAATATATGAAAATAGACCTACCTGATTTGGGCCCGCAACATGCATAATTATAGACCGAAAGTGGCTTTATCAAATGCTTTTCCTGAAAAGCGAGTGTCACATCTCTTGGATGAGTTCATTTGTCATGGCTGAATATAGCATGTTTTTCAAATATTCTCACAATTGAATAAGTTTTGATGTCTGCACACAGCAACTAATCTAAGAACCTGTTCTTTTTAAAAGATATATCCAAACTTTGGAATTTACATAATCTATAGGTTTTATCATGTATGTCTTGACTATTGGGAAGGGAAGGGAAGGCTAGATGTAGTCAAAAGAGTTTATACAAATAAAACATTAAATTCTACAAATTTTCTCCCTTCACAGGACTACAAAGTTATAGAGCTAGCCAGAGATGTGATTGATGGCAAACAGAAAAATGTCACCATGGATTTAGCGATAACAAACGAGGACAGAACATTTGGATCCACCCTCAGTTACTATGTTTCTAAGTAAGTCTCTTGATATCTTTCTCTTGTTATCAGGGCCCAAAGGAACCAGATTTACTCAATACTCATGCTCAACTTTTATATTATTATTTTAACAACATAGTTGTTTGTAAAACTGCATAGGAAACATTATTAATTTTCATCATTCACATAAAAAATTTTAGGTCACACTCATGATTTTTCCTGTGCAAACATTCAAGTTGTCCACCCCTATGAAAGAATAGACTCTGACTCGCATCAGAGATACAGACCCGTCCAACTTTATTTTAAGGTTTGAATGAATGAGGTCAGTCATATTATTTCTATGCCAAAAAATAAAATTTTTACTTTTACTACCTGAAAATTTATATAAAAAAAAAAAAACCCACCTTTAACTACAGGTGATAATGTTTCTTTCATCTGTAGGAAAACTGTTGAAGCTGGTCTACCTGATGACTCTATAAACATCAATATGAAGGGATCTGCTGGTCAGAGTTTTTGTGCATTCCTGGCTAAAGGTATACACATCACCTTAGAGGGAGATGCCAATGACTATGTTGGCAAGGTGAGTACAACCAATGGCTATCACAATGTGTACAGCATAATGTTGGTGTGAAACTTCAATATACAGTCCAACCTGCCTTGACAGTCACTTGTTTGCAGCAACCACTGGTCTTCAACAGCCAGTTTGTGTCTCTCTCTCTCCCCCTCCCCCCCAATCAATTTCACTCTATAAACTTACCTTAACCAGCAGCCACCTGTCTAACATGGCCAACAGCTAGTGATATACACAACAAAATGCTCGGCCACATTGGTTTCAGCAGCCATTTTGTGAGCTCGGTTGATCTACCGGTAGAAGCACGAATCAGAAACAAATAACAGATTTTGTTTTAACAATAAAACGACACTTATATCTAATGCAAATATTTTTTGGTAAGTACAGGGACATTTACACATTGAATTTTATAAACAATAAAATGATATCAAAATATCACACATTGTTATGAATATCTATTGTAAGTACATTTGTTGCCATACAGTCTGCATAATGCAGACCAATTTTCTTGTGGTTTTTGTTAACCTGGAACCAAAGGCCACCTGTCTTATGCAGCTCTTTTTCAACTTCCCTTGAGTGGCTGCTGAAAACAGGTTTAACTGTATATGTAAAATATATATACAATGAAACCTGTCTATTTAGACAGCTCTGATTAGCAAAGTGATACATAAAGTGTGGGTAAAAAATTTCAATGTTCACTAAGAAATGTTCAAGAGACTGAATATCATTGTTCACATAAGTGAAAAATTCTTGATGGGATGTAAAACAACAATCAAACAAAACAAACGAACTCGATGCTTTTGTAGGGAATTGAGGGGAAAATAAAATTGTAAACAGCATTGACCATGTAATTAACGTAATAATGAACGAGAAAGCTCCTCCCAAAAGTGAAACGTTATGTCTTATGATGAATATTCAGACACTAATAATAGCAATGGCTTAACTTGTATTTCATGCAAAATATTACAGGGTCTATCCGGAGGAGAAATTGTCATTTATCCACCAAAGGATGCCCCAGAAGTCTTCCACTCTGATGACAACGTAATTGTCGGCAATGTGGTTCTATATGGCGCCACATCGGGCAAGGCGTTCTTTAGAGGACAGACAGCAGAGAGATTCTGTGTGAGGAACTCGGGTGTGATTGCTGTTTGTGAGGTAAAAAAAATACTTTTTGAAATCTCTCAGAATCTAATGATCTATCATATCAGATTAAATTATTTTTAATCTCATTGGATTTCAGTGGAAAAACTTACCAAAACCGTAAATCTTCTTTTACAAAGAAAAAAGTGTATATTAATTTCCATTTTTTTTTTTATGTATATGTATAATAATTGCAAGATGTTTCATTTGATCTTGTCAGGCCAATATCTACACCATAATTGATTGGCAAAGCACCTGTTAAACATCATTTCACAACATAACCTATTGTTTATGTCACATTGGTACATGTGACTTATTTTATCAGTTTCTATTGGTTATCGTGAAACACCCTTTAGAGAGGGTAAAGGTAGCATGATCAAGGTGGAGCTTGTACAAAACTTAAAACAGTGACTACTATACCATGTATATGTATTTGAATTTGCAGGTAATTTGCAGATAATGAGAAAGTCTATAGGTTTACTTGCATATTGCCAGTATTTGTTTTTTGCCATACCGAGGATTCTTCTGCATCTTTAAGAACTTGTTGTAACTGTATAACTGAAAACATTTTTGAGTTTGGCATAAAATACCACTAAATCAATAACAAAAAAAACCATGAAGGTATCTATAGGGCTATTTCTGTACCTTTATAGGGATGCGGTGACCATGGCTGTGAATATATGACTGGCGGAAAAGTCATCGTCCTTGGATTAACTGGTCGTAACTTTGCTGCTGGAATGTCGGGAGGTATAGCCTATGTGTACGACAAGTAAGGACGGATTTTTAATCAATAATTATTTTAGTTTATGGTGTTTTTAGGACACCATAACTTTTTTGGATTTGTTAATAAGCGAAAGAAGTGAGTCATGTAGTATTGATGTAATAAGTAAAAAGATCAAGTATTATTTATTATTAAGCTGAATTTACATATATTGATTTTAACTATAAGACAAAAAGTATAGACATTCTTTTATAAATAATATTACCATATTCAACCCATTAAGCACCCAGGGCTCTACAAAAATCAGTAAAAAGGGGTGGGCGCTTAATGGGACCAATTTGTAGTCAAATTGACATAAAACAGTAAGGCACAGTGGTAAAGTTGTTGTAGTTATTACCGAGGACATCTTTCAACATAATTCTGTTGATGATGGTCTACAGATAAACCGTTACTTACAGTTTTTCAGGTCCACATTTCAATGTCAACCAGCTTGAAAAGATTCTCAATCGTTTGTACAAAAAAAATGGGGACAGGCACTTATAGGGGCATGGGTACTTAATGGGTAAAATACAGTACTTCAAGTGATTTCATATTGCTAAATTAGTAAACATCTTATCTTTTTTCAACCTTAACACCATACTAATTTTTTCCATGGTTTTTTATTTCTACATTGGACTGATTTTCCATTGTTTTTTCTTTGATCAGGACAAAGGTGTTTGACACGAAATGCAATATGGAGTCTGTTACCTTGGAAACACTAGATACACAGGAGGATGTGTCATTTGTTAAGACCCTTCTGAAAGAATTCCACGAGAGAACTGGTTCTGTAGTTGCTATCAACATACTGAACAGCTGGGAACAAGAAAAACAGAATTTTGTCAAGGTAAATGCTAATATTATTATGTAAAATTTTTTTAGATACATAAAAGTTATCCCCCTTGTTTGTCACTCTTCACATTGAAATGCAAAAAAGGAAATGGTTATGTGTATTCCCTGAATGCCTACTGGACAAAAAAATTACTACCATATTACCGAGTATTGGGAAATTGTCAAGTGTGGTTGATAAAACACAAATAAAAAGGTAACTGATTTCATGTTGTTTTTTTATCTTTCAGGTCTTCCCAATTGAATACAAGAGAGCCCTACAAGAAATAGCAGAAGAACAAAAAGCCGCCAAACAGGCCTCATTGTCTAATGGTCCAGCCATTGTGAATGGTTCAGTTGTAAATGGTCAAATAAATGGCGGAATGGAAAGTAATGGAGAGGAACAAAAGAAGGATTACTCCGATGATATCATCAATGAAGATGAAAAGGTATTGTATCAAGTGTTGTACTTACAAGTGTTCAGTTCACGATTGTAATAACACTAATAACGTGATGGGTTGAACATATAATGTAAAATAAGGTAAATAACATTAAAATAACATAAATAACAAACAGGCCTTTAGCTTGTTGTTTTTATGCAGATTTACATAAATAACTTCAAGTGATGTTAAAGCTAAGTTATGGCTGATTTCTGTAAACTCAGTGAGTTGGTATTGGGGATGCAATTTATAAAATAATGCAATGATTATGTCTTCTTGTCAATGGATATACATGTAGTTCATGATGAAAAAAATTGGCTTAGAATTGTGTGAAATTCTTTGATAAAACAGCTTTATTTTGACAATGTGATATGAAATTCATTGATAAAACAGCTTTATTTTGACAATTTGATATGAAATTCTTTGATAAAAGCTTTATTTTGACAATGTGATATGAAATTCTTTGATAAAACAGGTTTATTTTGACAATATTTGCCAGAGTTGTGGGACTTAAAAAATCTTTATTAATGGCTAACATGGCTTAGTTCTTGAAATCTTGGTTCCTGAAACTAATCTTGTTATAAATATCACTGCCAATCCAATAGGATGAACTAGGAGTAACAGATTACCTGTGGGCCATTCCTGTACTAAATTGATTTGATCTTGTAGGCCAAGACTAGTAAGGTGGTTGATATTGAAGAAGCCATTCCTGATGCAGCTCTAGATCAGAAAAAGATACAGAAACTGGATAAACTGAGGTAATAGCAAGTGTCACACCTGTATATTTATTTTACCTGAATGGAGAGTGACAGCAGTGATGGTATAAAGTTACATTTATGTTTCCTATACAAAATGTCATAGAATCACCAATCTTGATTACTTAGAACTCATAACTAACAGGTTACATTGTAATGCTGTGTAAAAAGTTGGGAACTAATACATTGTAATACAAAGTTTAAGTGAAGTCTTATATATAGTTACTGTGGACAGACAGACTGACAGATGGATGGATGTAGATAGATGGATGGATGGATAGACAGACAGATTGATAGATGCATAGAAAGAGAGGTTGATAGAGACTGGCAGATGTATGGATGGTGTGGTGGGTTGTAGGTTTGTTGGATGGGTGGATAGATGGGTGGGTGGATCTAGACAAGTAGATAGACAGACAGATATAAACAGGCAAATAGACAGACAGGTAGGTAGATGATTTATTTATTTATGTATTTAAATTATAAAAGCACTGATAGACCTGTACATATTTACCTAGGCCACAGGTAATTGGTTTGTATGATCTATTTCCAGAGGTTTTGTGAAGTACAAGAGAGCTACCTACCAGTACAGAGATGTCAAAACGCGACAAAAAGACTGGAATGAAATCTATAACCACAAGGTGGTCAAAAGTGGACTCCAGACACAGGCAGCCAGGTATGGTGTTTGGAAACACAAGTGTAGGCATATGTAAATACTGTTTACCTGAAAGATTTTGCCCCTTCTGAAATGCCTCATTTTGCCCTTAATAGATGAGAGGTTGAATTTAAAATTTAAAGTTAGATAACTGTAGCATGGAGATACATGCTATCCACATGTTCATGATAATGTAGGGCAAATTCAAAACAGGGCGATAATGTTTTCTGTAGCAAGTGGGCAAAAATTGTCGTGTATGCAGTAATTACATTTTTGCATACATATTTTGTAACAGGTCTAATGAACACATGTCACACATTTGCTATTGTATTGCTACTGTGACACGGGACCTCGGTTTTTACTGTCTCATGCGAAGGACAAGAAAAGCCAGTCGCCTCTGCCGAGGTTTAAACCCTCAACCCTCTGGTTGCGAATCGTGCACTCTACCACGGAGCTACGACGTCTCTCCACATGGATGCAGGTGTTTATATATGTACATTACTTTGGTGTTTTTCAGGTTTATGTATAGTTGCCACTTTTTGTAGATCATGTAGATTTTTGTATATATTATTTTTACAGGTTTATATATGTATATGTTATACAGTCAAACTTGTCTATAAAGGCCACTTTAAGGAACATGCAAAAGTAGCCATAATAGAGAGATGACCTGTATAAAACGTTTATTCATTATATAAAAATAAGGTAACAAAGGTTATGTTTGAATGGCCTTTATTGTCAGGTGCCCTTTATACAAAGGTGGTCTTTAATGCAAGTTTGACTTTACGTATGTTTGTCAGGCTCTAGTACAAATATAACTAAAAGTGGTAAAAGTGCTGTACTGCAGATTGTTAGATAGTAAAAGTCTTTATTCACTTACACTTACGATTTGATTATTTTATTCCAGATGTATGGACTGCGGTGTGCCGTTCTGTCAGTCACATGATGGATGTCCTCTAAGTAATATAATTCCAAAATGGAATGATCTGGTCTTCAAGGTAAACTCTCGCTTCTTTTATTTTAATATTAACATATTCATATATACAGTGAAATTTCGTTGTCTCAAAATTTATTGAACCGTCCCTATATTTTCAAAATATCTGGAATTCGAGATAACTAACACTATTAAGTAATATATTTTTTTATCTGTAAAAATCTGAAGTGACAGTATAACTTTGGCATATCTGGAATTTCAACTCATCTGGTTCCATTGTATATTAATTATTTTGAACTGAATTCAATTCAGATTTAACATTGTTAGTTAAGTATAATTTTTAGCTCCTAATGAGGTTTTCTGATTCTAGGTATATATTGAAATGGAAAGTTTTGATTTCACAAAAATTTAACTTAACAAACCAAAAACATCAATATTTGTCATGTTCGAGTTTTTGTATACTTGTTGTAAAGTTTTGGTGTTTTGAAGTCATTGATGTTTTCTTTGTGCATTTTCAGGGTAATTGGCGTGAAGCACTTGACACACTTTTACAGACCAATAACTTTCCAGAATTCACAGGTCGGGTCTGTCCAGCTCCATGTGAGGTATGGCGTACACAAATTTTAACTCTTGAGTAACTGTATCAACTGATTTCCATGACAACATTGAATATATATATATATATATATATCAGAAGTCTATTAAGGCCATTACACATGATCAGTACCCGTCTGCAGGTGTAAATTGCTATGTAAAGTAACGTGACATGGTAAGGTCAAATGACATGGCGCCCCGTGTCACATTACACTCAGACATGTTGAATCAGGCCGCATACATTTTCTATTTGGCCAAGAAATTGCTTGAGATATCCTATAGAAGTCAAAACATGATGAAGAGCGCTTTGATTGTCTCCTGCAGTAAAATGCAACGTCTTTCCCATCTCAGCATTGACAGTCTCTAGCAAGGTTGATGGCATCTTGTAAACAAATATCTGTCAAATTCAACATTAATGACTGCTCCCTCATAACATCACCAAAACTTCCAGCTTGCATGATATGAATGTGAGTTATCTCCCATTAATCACAAGTGCTGTAATGGGCATATATCATGTTTCATTCTATGAATAGCAATTGCATACTTTTAGAGTAATAGACTTCTGATCTCTAATATATATATATATATATATATATATATATATATATATATATATAGTCATTGATATGCACTAGGTCTATGGTGAAAACTCTTTTATGACCCATTCTCTTTTATTGAAATGTGATCCCTTAAAGAGATTGCATGTCGTGAAAAACTATTTTGTTTGTTTTTTGTTGTTTTTTTTTGTGTGGCATGGAGTAACCTTCAAAATAAATGATTCCTTAAAAAACCCTTAAATATAAGTTTCATTATTTCATATACTAAGTAGAATCTAACCCAAGCATTAGTGATATTACACAAAAGTTGTGATGAATAATAATTTCATGGTATTGCTTGAGTGATTCTAACAGAATTGACCATGACTTGACAGTAGAGTAATGACTAGAATGAAATATTTTACTGAATCCAATTTCCTGATAGATATATTGGTATTAGCGCTTGAATTTCATTGAACAATGCTTACATTTTACTTCAAAGAAGTCAGTGATGACAGTGTTCTCATAAGATAGGTGGTCTGTGATGACAATGTTCTCTCAAGACAAGACAGCTAGGTGTTTTGTTATGGCAGTATTCTCTAAAGACAGGTGCCCCTTCAAAACAGGTATTACTGTATACAAATATTAACCAGTTTCTATTTTCTTTTGCCCAGGGTGCATGTGTACTTGGCATCAATGCTCCTGCAGTAACCATCAAGAACATTGAATGTACTATTATTGACCATGCATTTGAAAATGGATGGATTGTACCAGAACCTCCACTACAGAGAACGGGAAAGAAGTGTGCTGTCATTGGTAGTGGCCCAGCAGGACTTGCAGCTGCTGCACAACTCAACAAGGTAACCAGTCTATAGATACTGATTTATATACCAAGCTGTATTAAATGGAATGAACAGACATAAATTCAAATTTTTATTCGACAAAAAATGAAAATTTTATAGAAGTAGACATGACAGGCAGGTTACACTTTAAATGGGCTGGGTTGAAACAGTTTCCTCTTTCACTATTGTAAAAATATTATTATTATTATTATTATTATTACCCAAAACTGGGTAAAAGTCCAAATTGACATATATTTTTTATGTAGGTCATTAGGTTACCTAACTTTTAATCAAGGTTTTATCATGAAAGGTGTTATATAACAATCAGATTTGGATGAAAATAGCTCTTATTGCTGTATGAAATCCTTTACAGGCTGGACACCAAGTTACCGTATATGAGAGGAACGACAGAATTGGAGGGTTACTGAGATATGGAATTCCTACTATGAAACTTGGAAAAGATGTAAGTAACCAGTCCTTCTTGTTTTCGTCCAAATTGTATATTATTTTTGTGATGTCGCTGTATTGACCATTATTATATATTGTACTCTGTAGGGAAGGGATGTAATGTAATAACTTTTGCCCAATCTCTTTTCAAGAAATTATGAATTAAAATATGTTTATTAACTAACCTAACCATTCATTTTTATCATACATGTACACTTCTTCACAATTGAAGCGTTTTATCCATTGCTGGATGCTAATCTCTTTAAAGTAACAACAACAGGTCCCAGCATCATCAATCATGAGAATTTACTCAAGTCTTGAGAATATTCTCAACTTGGCTTGCTCTGTCAATCTGGGCCTGAGACCATAAACAAGGAAAATTCTGAGACAAATTTTATTCTCAAAAGTTAAGAATTTACTTATCTGAGTAAAAAGTGAAAACTTGTGGACCATAAAACGACAAATTTTCTCAACTGAGGTAAGATTGTCAAGGGGCAGTGTATATCTTGTCCAGAATATATGTCCCAATTTATGTCCCGATTCACTTAACTTCGATGTTTAAATATTATTCTTACCATAATCTATGATTAATTATTTAATAACCAACCAAGAGGTATGAAACGCATTCAAAATAAAGTAAGCAGCATGTTTTGTGGCATAAAAAGGGGAATATATATATACCTTTTTAAAAACATTAAAACCGTCTTGTAAAATGCCAAAACATGACTGAAGTCAGTAATTTATACATATAATATGTATAATGTATATAATAAACAATATTCAAGATACAAGTAAATTAGTATAAGTACATTAGATAAATGACATACACTGGGGCACATGTACCGGACTAAATTTACGCCGTCCCTATTGTTGATGTAAACAATTGTTGTATGGCCAAAACAAGCCAACAGAGAAAGAAGTGTTGGTCTCCTAAACCTATTTCGCTCAAATAACATGTTGTTTTCGAAAGCCAAAGGATTAAACATATACCGAAACCACTCTAAGGCAACAATGACATTTGCATTTATTTATCCCGAGGTGAACAAAGGGGGCAGCCATTTCGTTGTTAAGAATTACTTAAGTCGGCTACAATGCGTACCTAAGTATTTTGTCTCTTGAGAAAGAAATTTGTCTAAGAATTTTTTTATGGTCCACAACTTTATCCAAGTTGAGAAAATTCTCAAGATTTGAGTAAAATCTTTAAGTTGAGTAAAACATTTGTCTGAGAATAGTTTTATGGCCCTGGGCCCTGATTTCAGGATTAGCCAAAGTTGAGTAAAAATTTTAGGCTTAAAAATTCTTAAGTTTTATGGTGCCAGGCTCAGGAAAACTGCTCCATGTATACTTTCAGTTACACATCGGTGCATATGATACACACAGAAGAATTGTAATCGCCTATCAGCTGATAAAATGATAAAAAGACATTTATTTCTAGATACAGTAGAACCTGTCTTGAGAGACCACCCCATTTGCCACTGAAATGTGGTCTGTAAAAACAGGTGGTCTCTCAATAGAGGTTGAACATAAAGGTTTATTTAACCAAGTGGTTTTCAGAATGTGGGCTTTAAAGACAGGTGGTCTTTTATGGGAGCGGTCTTTCGAGACAGGTTCCACTGTAATAGATAAATTGTATCTGTCAGTCAACAGTTTGGTATAACTCAGTTTTGAGAAAAACTATATAGAGTATCATATAGTAACTTCACATGGTGATAGATTATGATGACATTAGTTGACCTTGACCTTCAATTTAACCTTGACTTTCACCTTTGACCTTAACATTCAAATTCCAGCATATAAGTCTTGCCTTTAGGGATTTATTTTTTATTACAATCTGTAATTTGTGGGTAGCTTTATCCTGGCCATTTCTATCTGGAAATTTTAATTTCTTTTCCTAAACAGATTTTCTTTTTTTCAGTGAAGCATTTTGATGAATTTGAATGTGTTTACAGGTAGTACAACGTCGGGTGGATTTGATGGCCGAGGAAGGAATCAAATTTGTCACTGGAGTTGAGGTCGGAAAAGACTTATCAGCTGTCAAACTTGTGGAGGAAAATGATGCCATTCTGCTGTCACTCGGCGCCACTCATCCTCGAGATCTACCCATACCAGGTATTGTCCTGCTCTGTACATGTGTATCATATGTCTTTCTTACAAAGTTTGAGAGACTCGTTAACTTTTATTACAAATTGCTGGACATTACTGTCTTTCTAATAAAGCTTGACAAACTTGTTACTTTTTTATGAATTGCTGGAGATAAAAAAAATGATTCTAACTGATAGCTTCTGTAAGCCTTAGCCAGATCATTTAAAGATTTTGGCAAGAAACTGCCAAAACACGACTATTGATACCTAAGATTGTCATTCTAGAGTTATGTCCCTTGATACAGTATATGACAAGGTTCTGTTTCTACACATATGATACCATACCTTGATCCATAGCCATCTCATTCTCTCCAATTCTTACCACATTTTTCTTTACTTATTTGTTATTTCTTAAGAGTCTAAAAGATGTATCAATTTTGTTACAGGTCGACATTTGAATGGCATTCATTATGCCATGTCGTTCTTGGAGACTTGGCAGAAAAAACAATCAGGAAATGAATTGGACTACTTGAAATTGTACGCTAAAGATAAAGAAGTCGTAATTATCGGAGGTGGAGACACTGGCTGTGATTGTATTGCTACCTCATTACGACAGGTAAACAACAGAAATCTATGGATGTCCCTGTTATAAACAAGAAGATGTGTGTATCAGTACCGTTGTCTTTTTTTTTACCCACCAAGAATTTTTCTTTCAAATGAAAACGTGAACAACCATAGGTTAAGTGCAGATTTTAACCAATTGACTGAAGCCAGTGAAATGAAAGATGATGACATGGGACATCAGTTTTCAATCTCATTTGAAAAAAGACCACTGTGACGTAAATGAGGATTAATGATTATTGTTAATACGGGGTTTTTAAACAGTTTTTAGGACAGAAAACAGAATAGAAGTTTAAAAAAAAAAACAATTAGCCCTTGTAAGTGGACATTCATCGATGTCATAACTATTGAAAACTAACAAATAATTGTCATTCCTTGATGCAAAATTCTAAAAATATACATATACATTCCGATTTGGGGTTTATTTTAGGGTGCAAAGAATATTGTTACCTTTGAAATTCTGCCACCTCCACCACCAACCAGGGCCGCCAGTAATCCTTGGCCCACTTGGCCAAAGGTCTTCAAAATGGACTATGGACACGAAGAAGTGGAGTTGAAGTTTGGACGTGATCCGAGGATTTTCAACATCAAAAGCACGGTAATCATAAGAGATTAGATTGATATTTTTTACCTTTAAAAACTTTAAACCCGTCTTCTTATATACTTAGTTGCAGTGTCGGTGCTTTCACTCAGCATGGGGAGACGGGAAGTCTTTTTATTAACCCCATCTGGTGTCAAAACAGATTTGCACTTAGTAACACCATCTTCCGAGGGAATCTCCAAAAAGAATAATGCAATGTCCGGACGGTACACTACTCAGAAGATATGGTTCAGTTGGTTCAGAATTCATGAGTAGTTGTACCATTCATAACTTAAAGAGCACCCTGAGTGAATCAAAGTACTGAAAGTACCGTTACGAGTTGATGGCAATCGTAAGTTTTAATGAGGTATAATACATTCAGTATACTGAATACTTTTTAATTCGGTAAAATTAGGTTTTACAAAAAAGTAACTAAAAATCGGGTCAAACATTTGGCCTAATGTGAGTACTGATGGCTTTTTTATTATGTAACAAACTACATAGATCAGCGATATAGTTATAAAATCTTGTGCTTATAAACATCGTTTCATCGATATTCAATTTCTGTGCTACAGGGCAGTATTATACCCTTACGCTATACTTCCTATCAGTTGCCTTAAATCTCTAGGTCAATACGTGTACATGTAAAACATTTTCCCAACTACAAAGACTGCCGCAAGTTTCTCATCAGTTAAGATCACGTGCATGAGGAATGATGCAACTTCTGTGTCCAACTTCACAGACAGATCTTGCCAATACACAGTAAGGGGAACTTAACCAAAACTTATTTGCATATTAATCGTGCGCAAAAATTGTTAACAGTCCAGTCTATTGCTTTTAATGTCAATTCTATCACAAGAGTATAATGGTAAAAAATAATTGAAAAGTAACATTCTAAAGCAGTAAAATTCATAAAGGATGCCGAACTGACCTTTAAAGCATATATTTCAACAAGTCTTGTAGACCTATATTTTTCAGCGAATAACATATTTTCGTCATTTTAAAAAGCAAATTACGAATAAAAGTGTGATTTGGAAATTTCATCTTGAAGTTGAGTTTCTGTTGCTGAAATACACATACATGCATAATTTTGAGTCAATATAATGTGTTATTAACCCCATACTGCAAAATGTGCTTTGACTTATTCCCAATAAACAACTTAGCATAACATAACTGCATTGATGTTCCATCAACTCGTAAAAATGAAAATTTCTGTATTTATGAAATCTTCATTCTAAGAACAACATCAAAAACCCAATCAAAATCGGTGCACACTTTTTCAAGATATTAGCGAGAAACTTCAAAACTCACCTTTACGGACGGCTCAAGTAGCCAGAAAGGGGTGGAGCTTCGTGTGACATCACAACGCAGACTTTTGCGAAGTAACTTTAGCAATCAACAGGCGTGGACGACAATTAATACACTTGCTGGTTTATGGAGTGAATATATCTTTGTGTGCAATAATGTAGGAATAATTGTTTTTAATGGTCACTGTCGTGATTTTTGTTTGGGAATTTTCAATTGATTAATAAAATGAGGTTAAGTTGTAACATTTTCCTTGTTAGGCAGCGATATTCTACATGAAGAAATCTAGCTTTTTTCATTATTTATGAATCTATGCTTACCTCTCTGTGTAAAAATTAATTGTCACCATGGAGAACATATAATTAAATTATAAACTTTGCGGAATTAAATTGCAAAAACAAAATAATTGCATTTCTATTTTTAATTTTTTTTATAAACTGATATCTTATTAGTAGGCGTAAATTGTATGTCATTTTGAATATCGCATTGTGCTATTGGCAGAGCAAAAAAAGTACACATATAATGGAAATTGAGAGCAACATCAACTGTAACGAAAATACAGTTTTATAATAAACATATTTTTTCCCCACGTGCACCGTTGGTTAAAGATTACATGTCGATCATATTAAGAACTTTGTCACTCTTAAATTAGTGTACAGAAACATATCGATTTAACGTAAAGTCGAAAAAAAAATAAGTTCTGTTATATGTAAATTGTATTTTACAATATTATCAATTGACTAAAAAAAAATCACATTTTCTGGTTATGTGTGATATACAAAGGTGTGTTTTGCCGAATGCCTACAAGACTTTACACTACACCCAATCATCTCGGAAATTAAAAACTTTTAATTGGGTCCCAAATGGAAGCTTATTTTTTCATGCTCAAATTATGTGCAAAGCAACACACGGAGGTTTAATTTTTTTTATTCTTTGTATTCTGTTTTGCATTCCGTCTGAGACACATGTTTATGACTCTAATGATATTTATAGTATTTTATCAGTTAAAACAAAATCAAAATAGATATCCATACGATTAATTTATCAATAAAAAATAACAACTTTCGTTACCCGTATCTATTATGATCATTAAAATTTTAATCTATCATCAGTCAATATTTAATTATTTATTTACTTATTTATTTGTTTATTTATCTATTTATTTATTTATTTTTACATGAATTATAAAATATCGCCGCTTCTTTGAAATTGATTTAGACATCAAAAATCATATGTAGCTTTATACACAGTCAGACAGAAGGAATTAATTTATCTCGGACTACAAACCCATCCACTGAGAATCCCGGCGCAGTTACATGACATGGCAATATACAGGAAGGTGTGAAGTAAGCGGGTGTTTTATGGATTAAAAATTGCATACATCACAGGCAGCCATTCCTTTTTCTTTATAAAACACGAGAACGCACAAAAGAAAAACTTAAAGGATAAAAACTCAAAATAAAGCATGATACTCTAAATCAAGCATAACTAAACCATCCATCCGTAAATGTGACACACTGAAAAAAGCCAAAATCATGTTCTTTATATGACTGCATTTAAATAAAATGATTTCATATTATTTTGTAAGTGTCAAAATAATGATTTATTTGGTAAAATTTGTGATTTTACCAACAATGAATTTGACTCGCTTTCCCGTCCACTTTTAATTTCCGCCATGCCAGTAGTTATCCTAAGGCCATTCCGTGACATCACAGTGTAACTCACAAATTTGCTGGAAGTGGAATGAATTCTTAATCAGTTTTCCAAAAGCAGGTAAAATCGATCACTTTGGCAGTCAATATCTCGAAAATGCGCCTACTGATTTTGATTGGGTTTTCGATGTTGTTCTTAGAACGATGATTTCTATAAATACAGAAATTTTCATTTTTCACTCAGGGTGTTCTTTAAGATGTTCATTGTATAAAAGGGCAAAAATTGAGTTAATCTCTATGACAGATGTAAAACATATTTGTTGTAATTATTAAGTGATTTTTGTACAATAATCATTAGAAATATATTATCAACATCAGTTATATCTCTTTCATCTAAAGAAAACTCATTTTACAATATCTCTATGAAGTTTAACTTTTTTTCTGTATTTACTGATTTACCAAGAGTGAGTGCAACAGATATATCCAGATTAACATACTGATTTATACAATGGCTACCGTAACCCTTTCAACCCTACAAGTCCATAATAGACTGGATTTAAACAATAGAAAGACCATGCCACTCAAATATCCAGGGGTGAAAGGGTTAAGAGTCAATTTATTTTGTGACATTTGTAAGAAATTAAATTTTTTGTGTGTTCCAGGAATTTGTAGATGATGGCAATGGAAACGTTTGTGGCATAAACACAATGAAAGTCGAGTGGACCAAGGATGAGATGGGCAGATGGAATATGAGAGATGTTCCAGGTAACAAATAACACCTGTATGATACCAGGGAACCTTGAAAAACCTTTGAATTTGCTGTTTTTGTTGAATAGCATAGGAAAATGACATTTGGTCTTGAAACACCCCTTAAAATGAATTGGTGTCATTGAAAACCCAAGGTCCGCTGACCCCAGATGCTATATCACAAAATGGTTAAATTTTTTTATCATTGCAAGATAAATGGAATGAAGATGAAGTATTTTGAAAAATTATAATAATATGGTTTTCATGAGTATTAACCCCATGTCTTTGAATGAAAAAGTTTATAAAGTCTTTAAAAAAAACTTTTATAAAATTTCATTGTTAAACCTTTAATGTTTCTTACGTGTCTTAATCTGTTTTTCCTGTGTTCATAGAATGCATACCTCACAAGAGGAATTTAAGATTTATTCATTTTTCCCATCTGTCATTTTATCAACATTTAATTTATTCACTAATCAAATGCTATTTGAAATATTTCTCGTAAAGTCTTTAAAAGCAATTTCTTCATTTGTGGTGGTAGCCATTATACATTTTTTGCTCACAAGATAAATATTTTAATCCTATTTTCAGGGTCTGAGCAATTCATAAAATGTGACATGGTGATGTTGGCAATGGGTTTTCTGGGCCCAGAAAAGAAAATTGTGGATGAACTAAAGGCAAAACTTGGACCCAAGGGGAAATTTACAAACCCCAAAGAACAAATACTCGACAAGCATCCTGTATATGCAGCAGGAGGTAAGATCGTCTCGACCAGGTTTGCATTTACTTTTCCCTATTTGCTTCTCACTTGAAGTTTGGCTGAATTTAGGTATTTAGAATTCCGAGTGAAAAGAAAATTTGTATCATCTCAAATAATGAAGCAGTCAGTTAAAATTTACCTATGACCAAATATCTGACATGTGGCTCTCAATGTGTATCATCTCAAGTGATGAAGCGGTCAGTTACAATTGACCTATCACCAAATGTCCGACACGTGGCTCTCAATGTGTATCATCTCAAGTGATGAAGCGGCCAGTTATAATTGACCTATCACCAAATTCCGACACATGGCTTTCAATGTGCATTTCTGACATCGTGATATTGTACCATCTGATCAAATGTTTGATGGGCCATTTAATTGTGATGTCATAATGGAAAAGTCTGCAAAAAGGTCCTGTGTTGTGCCTTTCACAAAATAACAATTTGAATAGCAGTAAGTAGCAGAAGGCTGTTCCAGCAATAGAAATAATCTTATTTGAGAAACATTTTGCAGTTTGGCTGAAGTCCTGGTATTTAGAATTCCCAGAAAAGACATTTTGACCGGGTTCAAATCCTCCACCATTACAAACTGGCTGCCACCATAGAACTAAAAAAATTGTTGAGTGTGGCGTAAAACAACATTCAAAATCCCAATCCAAAAATACAATGGAAGTTGGTGTCATTTTTTCACTCACATGTTTTCCAGGAGTTTCCTGGGGAATAATATAGATTTGTAAGAAGTATCTGTTTTTTGTTTTGAAAAAATCTAGATACCTGTTGAATCTCTCAAATTCTTGGTATTTCATATTAACGATTTTACTGAGGCCTGATTATAGACCCAATGTCACTAACTCATAAACTGATAGCATTTTATCTGTTAACAAATTTAGCTGCTGTTAGTAGTTAGACATAGTGTTCATCAAAGCCCATCAGCTATTAATATAATTCTTTCATATGGCAACACTGTTTAGTTCTTTGACCATGACCTTTGACCTCAAAGATGGCTGCTGAAATCATAAGCAGAGTATTGCACAAATATTTGGATAATTTTCTACAGAAGGGATTATTTACTTTGTTTACTTGTTTACTTTTCAGACTGTCGCCGTGGTCAATCTTTGGTGGTATGGGCAATTTCAGAAGGACGGCAGGCAGCACGTCAAATGGATTATGATCTGATGGGGTCGACCATGTTAGCAGGACCAGGCGGTATTGTCTACCAGCCGGAACCTTGAAGAAAAAATGTTCATAGGAGACCTGCTTAAAGTTCCTAGAACATTTTCATAGACAACAGTAGTAGACATTTAAATTGAGGTGGTATAAAGAATATCAGAAAGGTAATGGTCCGGATATATAATTGTCATGGAAAGACCTTCCGATGGCAAGCAAATACTCCAGACTGTCCGACCATTTCAAACAGTTGACCTAAATTTTTTCACCAACGAAAAATGGATCATTAATTAGAAATTGATACAAATTGTATTTGTTTTATCATTAAGTTATGTCGAAGACTAACAGATAACAATTTTTTTTATTTTTTTTTTTTTGAGACCCCACCTGCCTTCAACCCACGCAGACATTCCCAACTTATGGGTCTTATCTCTACAGAAGAAAATTTGTATCTTGTGAAAATATGTAGAACAGCAAACAGATTTTATCAGGATTTTCCTGTTAATAGCCAATCTAGAAGAAAAAAAGATTAAAGGAGACAGGAAGCTGAGCTAGATTCCAATAAATAGAAAATGTTAATTGAACAAAGGAGAAAAATTATGAAATAAAATTAAAAAGAAAATAGAAAAAGCTGGACATTTTTAGACTGCAGTCAGAGTTTAACACAATTTAGATAAATTTGAGACAGTTCCTTAGTTCAGATTCCCATAATTCTACTGTACATTTTGGGCTGTTAAGATTTCACGTAATAAGTATGGAATGGTTACACAGCTTTTTGCTCGTTCACTTGTACCAAATTGGGTTTGTCCATATGTAAAAATAAATAGATAATAAACAATGTGATGGAGGTATGACAACTCGGAGAGATATGAAATATCTTAGTACCTAAAATCGGTCTGTGATTACAGCACATCAAAGTCCATGGATCAGTCCATGTATGTCAGTTGCCATTAATAAGTTTTGCAAGACCAGAAAATTAACTTGAATGAATATAGGCCTTTTGGCCCAATTTGTCTGTTTAACCCTCACACCCCCAAATATCTGGTTGGTATGTTCTTTTCTATTGTATTGGATTAGTCTATTACAGTGTATAGGGTTGAAAAGGTTTATACGTGTGTTTGTAGAGATTGTTGGGATTATGATTATGACATCCTTTGTCGTCGTTATTTTAACATAATGCCTGTAATATATTACTAGACATAATATTATAGTTGTATCTTTCAGAGTCTATATACATATATTTAATGACTTTAGCTATATATTGTATACAGTGTTGTCCTTAGAAAAGTTCGGAGTCAACAATCATGAGAATTTTGTTTTGACCTGTAGGGGATTTGGGCTTGACCTGTATGGGATTAGGCTTGACCTGAATGGGAATTGGGCTGGATCTGTAGGGGATTTAGCTTTGGCTTGACCTGAATGGGAGTTAGGTTTGACCTGTATGGGAGTTAGGTTTGACCTGTATGGGATTAGGCTTGACCTGTATGGAAGTTAGGCTTGACCTGTATGGTACCTGGCTTTAGGCTTGACCTGAGTGGGAGTTGGACTTGATCTGTATGAGATTTAAGCTTGACTTGTATGGGATTCTGCTTTAGGCTTGATTTGCAAGGGAGTCGGGCTTGACCTGTAGTCTTAGGCTTGATTTGCAAGGGAGTCGGGCTTGACCTGTAGTCTTAGGCTTGATTTGCATTGGATTTGGACTTGACCTGATGGAGAATTAGACCTTTTAAGCCGGGGACTTAAGCTTAACCATGTCTGAAAATCACCTCCTCTTACCACTTATTTCAATAGTCTAGAAAATGAGCATGTTTTTTTATTGCCTGTTATTTAATAACTTTTCAAATTCCTTAAGAGTTTATCGTCCACTTTACAAGGTACATTATGGTAGATATAAAAACTCGGAGCGAAGTACTCTAGATAGAGGTCAATCCTGAGAACAGCTA